>VWZV01005807.1:294845-319341 GCA_013397155.1 Irena cyanogastra
TCTCTTAGGTAATTAATGCCAACATACAAAACAGAAGCCCTAAGCCAGGGCCCACTGCACATGAACAAGAGCTTGGTTTTTTCCTGGAAACAGGACTTCAAAGAGCACATGTTTTATATTTCAAGAATGGGTGAGATTTGAGTCTCCTTTTATTGTGTTTGCTTTTTTTTTGTTTAGGTTTTGTATTTGTGATTTGACTGGGCATCATTTTTAGCAATTGTGGATTCTGTAATAGTGAGGTCTCTTGTTAATAAAGTAATAACATTCTGATTAAAATAGTAAGGCTGCCCTTACAGTATTTATTTACATATTGGAAAATTGGTTAGTCAAAGTATATTAAGCAGAAAGCATTTTATAGTTTTGCTTACTAAATATCAGAACTTAGTGTACCATAAGCTTTAACTATTTGAAATTTACTATCGAACAGTGTTAAAAAGTGATTTTCAACATATTAAAACTCTTGATTTTTATAATTTTGATTTTGTAATTTTTTTCCAAATCTCTTCAGTTATCACTTATTTTAACATTATGCTGCAGGATAAATGTACATGAAGATCAACAGTATGTATACAAATATACAATCTTTATTGTACCTGCACTGTAGATCCCTTTAGATTCTGCATGAGACTTCCTTTATAATTTGTTTTAAATAAGGCCTTGCTTAAAAGCATAAAAATAAATTCAGTTACCACACAGAATGAGAAAAAGAATACAACTCTTCATTTTTAAGAACTTCAAAACTCGGCACAAATGGGTTTTAAGTACATTTCTGACATTTGTTGAAATCACAAAGTTTAAAAACTTGTGTCTGGGGCTTCTTATTTAATTAGGAAAATGTGATTTTATTGAAATACTGGAACTCTTGATAGGACTACTGTTTTGTACCAAAAATGTTTCTTATTCTTTCAAATACGTAAACCAGAGATGAAGGAAATCATGCAGTGTCTGTAAAGAGTACGAGATTTTAATGTACTGAAGGTGGGGTAAAAAAAACTACCTGAGTTTTAAGATGTTCAGGAATTTCAACATGGAAATGATCACTACACTTTTGAAATCTCTTTTTTGAAGTATTGAGGTAGTGGAGCAATAACATGATCTGAGAATTACACTTTAGTTCTGTTTTCATAATTTAATTGCAGGAGGAATGGAATGTTCTGAAAGCTGATTTTTTTCATTTACCAGAGCTAAAAATAAGATCTCTGTTTTCATGTCTGCACAAAAAATAAATAAAATACAGTTACTGAAAAAATCCCAGTGGCAGTCATGGTTAAGAAAAAGCTAAGAATTCTATTTTTTGAAGAATTTTGATTGAAGGCCAGGAATGGAAATGGTGCATTTAATCTGACATGTTTTGTGTAAAAGCAACCAGGAGTAGACATAGCAGATTGCAAATAATGTAGAAAACAAAAAGCAACTGCACGAAAAAAGTAATGCAGTGGATTGTTAAGGAATATCCAGGAGTGTTTCTCCTATACCATATCAGCTGGTCTGCTGTGAGCTTTGAAAGGTTATTTTATTCCATGTGCATTTTAATTCTTCACAGTGAAGCTGTTGGTGATCTTGTTAACTCAAGCATAAACACAAGCTTTTTTTTTTTTTTGCAGTCTTTAGTACAGTGGTTGCTTGCAGTTTATAAGCTAATTACATATTATATATAGAATTTTGAATTTCTTCTTCTAGTTCTGTTGGTCAGTGGTACTTTTTTTGTGGTAAGCAAGGTGTTAGAAAAAATAGCTGTGTGACAATCATTATTTTACATATTCCTGCTGTTACATCCTTTAGTTCCTTCCTTAAGTCAGAGTCAATCACAGTTCTTTCAATATTTCCTAATATGGTCATTGTTCCAGGCTGCTTGTTATTGTGGCTGCTTTTAGGGATTGCTTTTTTATTTTTTTTCATTTTTTAACTTGGGTTTCAGAACTGAAAAGAATTTCAAATATATACTTTTTCTAATAGGGATAAATTACAGCCTGCTTTTAAATAAATCTATTTCAAGGATATTTTGTTTCATTTTAAAATAGGTCATCCCGCCTGATCTTAGGTTTGTAGAAAGTAGATTTGAGATCTTTCCAGTAAGCTTTGCATAATACTTCAACTTTGAAGGTAATCTAAAATCATACTTGAACATATGTGTCAGTTTCAAACCAGAAAATAAAATAACTTTTATATGAGCTGGAAGACCGTAATTTCAACAGTAAATACCCATAAAGTTGGTTGATCTACTTCAGATCTCCCTTTCATTTGTTAACTGTACAGAGATTTTCTTTTAAGTTGAGTAATCAAGATTTTGTAGAGGATTCAGTGATTATCTTTCAGGTATGCATTATCTTGTATAAAAAACTAGGAAGTGCTTGAAACTTAACTTGGCCTTTCTGCTAAGTGTGGTATTTTGAAAATACATGGATCTGCAATTAGCTAAAAAAAAAAAAAAGTTGAAGTGGAAATAGTCTGAACCAGAAAAGTGTTAGTTTAGTGCTAATAAGACACAAAACTGAAATTAATGGTTTCTTCTGAAGCGTACAGAATTTTATTAAAGAAACAAACTACATACCCATTTTTCACTTGGGAGATGAGGAACATTTCAGCTTGGAAATGTGTAATAAAGAAGTTGAGGAAGTTGTTCTAAAACTTGGAGTAGGGTTTGTGTGTTTTTTAAAAAACATTCTGAAATGTAACTTTCTATGCTTTCAGGCTGATTACATAACTTGTATAGTAGTTGCTTTATAATTTCTTATTGAAGGAGTTCAAAGTCTTGATGTTTTTCCAAGAAAAGCTGTGAGCAGAGGAACTTTGACATTGGTACTTAACATAGCTATTTTCAAGTACAATGCCCCTGAGAAAGGATAGCTGTTTAGGTACCCAGTGTTCCTTCTATCCTAGTATTTGTGTTGTTGTGAGATTTACAAGTTAATTTTGTCTGGTTTATGGTTTTTATTTTTGAGGTAGTAATGTTCACAAATATGCTGGAAATGTATGCTCTTGAAGCAAAATGGCATTTTGGGTGAAGTCTAAAATCAGGAGGCCATCACATGAAAACCAGACTTACCTAGCTTTCAGAGCTATTTTTTGAGCTTCTTCTTTATTCTACGCCCCCTCCAAGGATATTGCTCTGGATCCAGACTGCAGTTTGGTCTGGTTTCCATCATGGTTCACATACTCAGTCAAAACCTGAGGGTCCCAGAGATGATCTGTACTCCTCATGGGGCCATTACCTATGCTGGCACAGTCTCAGTGAAGCAAGGCATTCCTAGTCTCCTCCAGCAAGTTGTTTCTTATAGACTGGCTTCTTCTCCATAGAAGATTAGCCCTGAAAAAAAGGATAAAAAAAATCAACCTATTTTTCTCATTTTTTCATATAATTGAGATAATTGATTTATATTGACTTTAACAAGAACAACTTAGAGTACGGGACTTATAAATACGTGGAATTTCTTTTATCTGTTTTTCTCTTTTCACTGTAGCGTGTAACAGAAATAGCATAAGAATATTGCACTCTTTCTGGTAAGAGAGGGACAGTGGATGGGAGGCAGTCTGTAGGTGCTTCTGTTCTACATGTGTATCCATACAGTGCTCAGAGCTAGGGATTTTACAGTGATGATATCCATGAGAGAAGGATTTATGTAAATGCTTGACATAAATGCACATGAAAATCCTGTAAGATCAGCTCTCTACTGTATTAGAATATAGTGCTAAATACCCATCACTCTGCATCTCTTGAAGTCCTGTTGCACATCCTACATCAGTCTCAAAACAAGTTGATTTCATTGTGAAGTTACAGGTGGGAAACCTGGCAGCGTTACATGGAAGACTAAGGTGGATATAAACAGGAAGGAATTACTTTTATTCAAAATCTTATCAACTTTTGTAATAACTAGTTATACGAAGAACAGTGAAAGAGTAATGTTAATATCTGAATTGGTGTTTAAGACTGATACTCTTAATAGTTTGTAGTTGGAATTCTGACTCCAGCCCACTTTTTCCAAGAAGATATTTAGCATTTTTTAGCCCATGTACCACGTGTCTTGCTGACAGTGGCTGCTGATTGCATTTGTAAGTATCAGATTGAAAGTTTTGGCTTTCTGTTGAATTGTCATGGCTGACAAACAAAATAGTCTTGGATCCTCAAATAGGGGAGTTTATATTTCGTACACTTCCCCTGCTCCCCTCAAAATGCTGGTTTTACTGCTCTACTTAATGCTCTCGTTTTTCCGCTCTACAAAGGAGTTATTGTTGTCATTTTCTCCAGACCCACCCTCCTCCTGCCTTCCTAGTGTGCATTTTCTTTGTTTGCCTTTTGCTGGTTCGGTTTCTTATTTGGTTCTTCTGTGGAGTTGTTTTGTTGTCAAAAAAATCATAGCTTTCTGTCATTCTGGTGAGAAGAATTGATTCACTGGGAGGTGTGGTAATGGCTGGTGTTGCTGTCAGAAAAGAGATAGGACCACGCAATTGAGAGCAGGAAGATACCAAGAAGGAAGAATGGTGGAAAAAGGGAACAAACACTAAGAAATGAAAATGGGAGGATGAGATCTTCCTCTTCAGGTCATGAACTATTAGGTGGACTAACTACCAGTGGAACTGCAGTCTAGGTAGCAAGTGTTTTCATTTTGAATGCATGAATGCCAGAATTGCTGCTTGATTGGGCTCTTTCAAATACTTAGGCTTGTATAGCTCTAATGGCACACTGAAGATATTTTATTTGTAAGCTCAAACATCTGTTAAGAACTTCGAGCATCAAGCAAACATGGTCTTCTATAGCAAATTTGAGATATCTGGGGTTTTTCTTTCTGCATGAGGTAACAATGGGTGAGGTAAAACTGAGAAGTATGCCGTGATCATTTTTTAAAGTAGACCTTTTTTTTTTTTTTTTAGAGCAGTTATTTAGATTCTGGCAGCAAATTAGGAAATTAGCGTTTTTCTACATTTTATGCAGAAAATAATGCCCAGTGTAAATTAATGTTTTGTGAAAATTATATAACATTGTGGGTGTACTCAAAGTGTGAGAGGAAGAGAGGGAAAACAGAACTGTCTAAAGTTGCAACTATGTTGCCTCTCATAGATAGGTATCCAAATTCTTACCAGGATGCTTTTCTAATTGTGGATTAGGTTATACTTCTCCACCCTCTTAAACCTGATGGAGAACAGACACAGACATTAGTCACAATCATCCAAAGCACCATCCATTGTGCAGAATATATAGTTTTGTCCATTTGGTCAGGCCTTTAATGAAGCTATGGAACTGAGCCATAGAATTGCAGTCCTTTTAAATTTTTTTAAAATTTCATCTTTGTAGGGCTGTATAAAGCAGTATGATAAATGACATATCTCGGTATTAGAATGTTCTGTTACAGCTTAAGAATTAATCTCTTGATTTGTCATATTTCTTGGCTTTTGCTTATCTAGTAACTTCTTTTGATGTGAAATTGTTTCTGGCCTTAATACTGTGTGAATGACTCTTAATTGGCTAAAAGGAATTAGTTAGAGTGTATGGATTTTAATAGTTACATTGTTTTGTAAACAAGTCAGTTATACTGAAGTTACTGAAATGTCACTGTTTTGATTGGCATGTACATTAAGAGTTTCACTTGCTCTTACTCCTTACCTTTAAAACAATTCCTTTCTTTCCTTTCAAATTTGAATTTTTGGGAGAAAAAAAACCCCCAAACTTTAAAATTTGCAGTGTACTTACGAATTTACAAACATTGCATTTCTTTTTCTGTTTATAAATGTAGGCAGAAAGAGAAAGCACAGGAGAAGGTGGAAGTGAGCTCAGTTCCAAAACCAACTTCTGTTTCATCGCTTTGGTCAAGCCCTGTAGATTTTATTGTTATTGGTTTCTCTCCTTTTAAAAGATGAATATTTTAAAAATGTGATATAGTCAGTCTCAGCAATGAACTAATAGGGTAGTATAAGTAGTTCAGCCTATTCACCAGCATGGTTCTGGATGTGCTTTTCTCTCTTAAATGGGAAAAGTATTGAAAATTTAACCAACAAATTGCAGAGCAGGTGAGGTTTGGTATAGCTCAGTATGCAAAAATTTATTCTAATTAATTTTTTAGTCATTAAAAGGCAGTGGTAGACTAAATATTTGGGAGTTTTGCGTAAAGGAAATGCCTGACAAACCCTTTTCACTAATTGAGACGATATTACCAAAACATGTTGTAAGTACAGAGTAAATTAATTTTATCAACCTTTCTAAGATTAATTTTAAAACATTCCTTTTTTAGTCTGTTTTGAGTATATCATGATTAGATCTCACTAATTTTGTTATAAGGAATAGTGTTTGGGGTTTTTATCCTAATATCATTCAAACATAGGCTGCTTCTTGTTGAGCAGTTTCTTTCATTCTTTTCTACTTTTTATGTGTGTTTAAAACCACAAAAATAAGAAGTATCAGTGGGGGGTGAAGTTTATCTGGACCAGTAATGCCAAAGCACTGTGTTTTCTGATGCCAAACATGCTTTTTAAAACTAATAAAGTTCTTGGTAGTGATGGTGACAAATATGTTTGTGCCTAAAGTTTGCTGCTGCTGGCCCTCATGCCTATATACAGGTTTTCTGATCCTGCCTTGAAAGCTTATTATTGGTACCCCTTAATTTTCTTCGCGCACTTTGCTTGTATCATATCTACAGTTATTAATTTCTGTCTCTGTTTAGGAGTGAGCATCTTTGTATAGGTGCAGTTAAGATATTTGCATTATTCTAAACAGAAATACTGTCTGAAATTTTTTAAGGAGCCTAAAAGCTGATCTTATATCAGAATAATTAATTAGGTTCTAACATGAATAGTTGAGGTTTAGGGTGCAAATGTGTAGACAAAAGGATGCAAACAGGCCCTAAGGGCATGTCTGTACAGACTTCCAGTAGATCTTGGTTCTCAGCCTATCTGGCAGATTGCTACTTAAAGAGTCAAAGTAGGGGTTTTTTTTTTCCTTGAAGATTTAAAGCAGCAAATATTCTAATTGTCTTTAAAAATGAGGAAGATACAATTCAAAGGAGTTGATTTAAGCTTGTTCTGACAGGAGGCAGCCATGTAAACACACATGTATGTAACTATCAGTGTCCATCTGTGGGCTGTCTTTGTCTTGTCTGAAATCACTGAAAATGTGTCAGTTCCAAGTGAACGTTAGTGTACCTTAAAATTCCTTGTTCCCTTGTGAAAGGAAGAGATCTCAAAGTCCTTTACAGACACTGTGGGACATTGCTGTCTAAGTTAATGTGCCCTTTTGCTCTGGCATTCAATCAGCACAGGGAGAACCGCGGACATGAGAGCACATGGTGGTGAAAAGCAGGTAAAAGCTGTGTGTGTCCCAGGCTAGGAAGGAAAACGGTGTACCAGAACAGCCACCACTCTTCTCAACGTTACAAACTGTTAACAAATACAGGAAATGTACTTTGCTAAAAGCAGTGTGGTGTGGAGATCTACCATGCTATTAATGGTATATTTTGCTTCATTTCTTGTCTCTAAAAGCATTTAACTCAATTTTAGGGTGATTTAGATTGTAGTTTTGAGGTCTATTTTTTAGTAAATTTCATGTAGAAGATGCTTGACATCTGTTTTGTGTTTGTGTTGACGTGTGCAGTGGATCACTGTTAAATGCTTTATGAAGCAAAAGCTTATTCTGTATTTTAACTGCTTTTTTCCTTGTGCAATCTTACTGCTTTTTCCATGATACAGTAGAACTTCAGTCACAAGTTTCAGTCCCTTGCAGATGCTTTAAGGAGTGTAATGGTTAATTAAAAGTAACCTGTCATGAAGTGTTCAAGGGCTTGTTGCATGCATTTTCATAAAGTGTTTTGTTATTGTTCTTGTAATGCATCAAAAGACACAAATTTCGTATGGAAAAAAATGCCAGTTCCTGAAATTTAATGAAGTTATTGTGATTTGAAGTTCTACTATGTGTTTCATCTGCACTGGGAAAATGAAATATCAAGCTGACAAGTTCTTGCTTGTAAGTCTTTTTCAAAAATTTTGCAGGGAGCATTTCAGTTTTGTGGCAAGTCTGCTTTGTTTGGTTGGGGTTTTTTTGGTGGTTTTTTTTTTTTGTTTTTTTTTGTTTTTGTTTTTTTTTTTTTTTAATCTTGTTATATGCACACATTTGTGACTTTGCAATACAGTGTTTGAGAGAGAACTCCATTCATGAGAAATACCCACTTAGACCAGAGGACTTAAAGCTGGGATTCCAGTGGACGGCTTTTGGCTCTCTAAAATACTTGGAATGTGGTATTACTGAATGATATGTATTTTGGCTTTCCAAAGGTGCTGAATGTATCCAGCTTCAAATGAGTTTGGAGGTTTTCTTGAAATCAGACCTAGTGTCCTTCCTTAGTGTATGAAGTTGGTGTAATAGTCATCAGCTATTGAGGCTGCCTGTTTGAAATGTATAAATTAATATAGTTTTTCACGCAGTTGTTTCCATGCAGATGTTTGGACAAGATGAATTTTCTTTAGTATGTACTAGCTGGTCACTCTATGGTCAAGCTCTGCTGTAGCACATGGGCTTTTTACAAACAATTTTTGTTTCTTGTGTGACTGGTGATTATTTCTTTTTAGCCAACTGGTGGCATTCTTTGGCCTAACTTCCAACCATTCATATGGGGTTTGTTACTTGGAAATGCTACTTCTTTTAAAATGAGCTTCTATATAAAATTATTTTTGAAGGTGAACTTGTGCTGATGAAAGATGAAGCCCGTTCTAGTGAAAGATGTGTGGAAACTGAAGTTTCTGAAATATCCTGATAATCCTTTATTGTGTAAAACAGAACAGTGATGAGTGCTGTCATGTAATCTGAAGAGTAAAATAAATGAGTAGGTCTTTAGGTAAAGTGATAGGAGTTCTACATTCCTATAGCAAGATCTCTTGCATCAAACACTAGTTTCAAATATTCTGCAACTGAATTGAAAGGAAGTATCTGTATAAAAATGCTGGCTTTTTTTTTTTGCATTTGTACATTTTGTGATTCAAAAGTCAGTATTTTAAACATATTTTTAAATACAGACAGCAGACTAAGGCAGGCAGTTCTAACATCTGATTTGTAGTGCAGTGCAATGGTGCTTTTACTTACAGAAAGCTTACACAATATGTAATATTTCTTGTCTCTTTGGCTCTGTCTTAGGTAAATGCTACACAACTTTCACACAACATCACACCTTAAGACAACATATGATGTAACAGAAATGATTTGACACAAAATACACTTTAGATCAAATAATTTTGTTTTGTAACTAAACTTGAAATAGTGAAATGGTTGTCCTATCTGTTGTGTTGACATTGCAGAATTCAGTTGTTCAGGACAGCAAAAAGCTAACCCAGTCCTTCACCAGTTCAAAGACAAATCGTATTAATATAAAATAAAATATTCTCAACTGCTTTTATATACAATAAAACCTCCAAACAACTGATAAAGAGATGAGAAAAAGGTAAAGCTATAAGACCATTCAATATAATCTATTGTTTGAGAAGAAAGTTCAGATCTGCTAAAATTGTTAGTATCAAGGATGCCTCTGAGGGTCTTGAATCTCTGCCAAAGCTGTTTAGGCAGCAGATGTGGAAGAAGTGTAGATGGAGAAACTTGGGTTGCAGAAGCCACATGAAAAGCAAGTCAGAGTCAAGAACAGAACACTGATCCCCTAGTCCTCTTCTGGCCACACAGTGGACCTTAATGTGTTTATACTCTTACCCTTCTGAAAAGGAGTTCAAAATTTTATGTTTTGTATTGCTTTCAGGGTTACAGATTTACTCATTTTTAATCTCCTTGTTTTAAGGTGTCAAGAGGCAGCAAAAATGGATTTTTTTTCAAAGTTTATACTTAAAGCCTAATGTAATTAAAAACTAAAACTACTGTAGCAATGAGAACAACTTTGTTTTGTCTTTTTTCTTTTTGAGCTGGTTGCTTCTTTTTTCCTTGCTTTCCCTTTATCTATCTACTGATTATGAAAATGTTTCTTTTTTCAATATACTGTCAGGGAATATTGTTATAGTAATCAGTGGTGAGGTTCCCAGATGAATATATCTATATCTCTATTTCTATATAGCTATGTCACAGAAAGGCAGTGAGGCTATGAAAGGAAAAAAAAAGTAGCATAGATTTTAACAACTTTATTGAGTAATATTTTAAGGTGTTACTTCATACTTGGAATACTGTCAAATTCTATGTTTATATACAGGAACTTGACAAGAGGAGTTGGTAGATTTAGAGAGTTACTAAGAGCTGTGGAAACAAGAACTACACAAAACCTGAGAATGGTAAGTTATATTAAACCACTTTCCTATTGTAGCATTTGAATTGCAGTAGGCAGAGAAAGCACAAATATAGTGGATGAGTTAGAGACACATAGTTGGACACATAGCATATTGATAAGGACCTGTTATCCAACACTTTATAAGGTTACATTTCCTGGCTTAAGTATGATTAATGAATGATTAAAGTAAGGAATGTTTAGTACCCAGTCTCCCCCCTATCCCTTTTTCTTGTTTGTGGTTATAATTAGAACCTGACTGGTCTCTGATTGACCATACTTTCAACCTTAATTATAAGTGCCCTATTTGTGAGTCAATGTAGTTTCATGTTTTTGTAAGGTATTGGGGGTGAGAACAGAGTGCATTGTTTTTGTGTGGTTTCTATTAAGTTGAAGGCTATCAAGTTATAAAGCCTCTTAAAGTAAAACCATAAAAGCAAAATCATGAAGATTTGTTACTTATATTGTCAGAAGCTTGAATCTTTTGTATGATAAAAAGTAGAGGCTCATATCTTCTACTGTCATGTAATTATTTTCAAAATATCCTAGATTAGTTTCCTAATACTAGGCCTTTAAAACTTCCAAAATGATAGTAAGGAAGGTAAGTGATTTCTTAATTAATTCAATAACTGATTCCTAGTAAATGTATTAAAATTATTTAATAATATACTTCCAATGGAGAGGGATAGTATTGGAAATTTTAATAGAAAAGATGAAGGGTTTCTTATGGTATAGGAGTTAAGGTAGAAGATGCAGATCTTGTGGTGCTGTCTGTGACTTAAACATTACACATCTGGTTTTGGGAAATGTTACTGGGAAATGCTGCCAATTCTGATGCAAATTTAGATCTTGCCTTCTTTGTACTGTCCTGGTAGAAAATCTTTGAATTTTCGTCATCGTGATACGTAGTCATGGAGGGTCTATGCATGAGTGTGAAACATTAATGAGGAGATTAATCTGATAGTTATGGATTATAGGATGACTTAAAAGCTTTAAATTAGTATTATTAAATTATATTTATGAAAGTATTTCTACATTAAATATATGGTGACAATAATAGTTGCTCAAAATAAACTTTTTCATCCTGATTTTCAATGTTGTTTCACTCTTGCTGAGCTTTAATAGTAGCTAACACCAGCACCTTCAAGTACAAGTTGTCAGAAACCCCATTCAGCCCACAGACAATAACTTTCTGTAGTGGGTTGACCTTGTCTGGCTGCCACATGCTCACCCAGCTGCCCTCAAACTCCCCTTCCTTAACACATTGGGAGGAAATAAGCTAGAAAAGGTCTGAGATAGGTTCGAGATAGAGGCAGGGAGTTTGCTTACCAGTACTGTCACAGGCAAAACAGGCTCTTCTTGGAGGAAATCAACTTAATTTATTGTCACTTAAAAGAGAGTGGGTTGGTGAGAAACAAGGACAAAAACTGAAACATCTTCCTTCCGCCCCGTTTTCTCAGGTTCAACTTCAATCTTTGACTTCTGACTCTTCTACCTCTTCTCCCTACCCTCCCATTCCCTGAGTGGTGCATGAGGGGTGGAGGGTTGTGGTGAGTTCCTCTCTGCTGATCCTTACTCACTCCTCACACTTTTCCCCTGCTCCAGCACAGCATGGGGTCCCTCCATCAGGCTGCAGTTCCTTCAGGGAATATCATCCTGTTTTTCACCATGGTTCTCTTGGCAGGCTGCAGTTTGGACTGCTCCACTGTGGTCTCTCCCATGCAAACAACTGCTCCAGGTCTGAAGAGGCAGTAGAGATTATTGAGCATCTTAGGTTATTGATTATCTTCAGAGCAGCAGCTGGGTTGTTTATACTTTAGAAGTATCTGGATTTAACTGATAAAATGGAAAAATTGTTTGTTATTGCTGTTATTTTTTTGTGTGTTTAGAGAATTGAACTGGATACTTTTACATTTTAAACAGCATCATGCCTGGTTTTTTGGATATTATAGAATACAAAAATACATTGTATATAAGTAGTCTTCATTAGAAAAAATCTGAGCATTTTTTAAGAGTTTGTATTCAGCATTTCTAGGGAAAATATTTATCTTTTGCTTTTACAGACAATAGCAAGACAACTTGCAGAAATTTTGTTACGAGGTATGTGTGAACAGAGTTACTGGAATCCACTGGAAGATCCTCCTCACCAATCGCCCCTTGATGATCCACTTCGAAAAGGTTCAAACACAAAGAATTATGCGCTCAGCAGAAGACCACGGGTATACACTGGAGAAAAGTATGGCTGCGTTTATACCTCTTTTGTTTCTGTAATTGCAATTGTTACCCAGTACACTGGATAATTTAGTTTACATTTTTGAAAATATAGAAGGAATTTGGCAGTGTGTAGATAGATAGATAGATTCCCTGAGGAGAACCAGGGAAGAAACGTGCTTCTCCCAGGGATGTTTGCACTGTATACATTAGACTCTTTGTTCTCAATTGTATAAATATTTTTTTTTCTATCTTGTTGTATGTGATAGACTCAATATCTCTTATTATATGTGGGATACAAAAGAAAACATGAACTGGGTAACAAATCAGATATTGCACATTTTAAAAGTTATGTGCTGCTTCTAGACATCTCTTCTGCTTTATCATAGAAAAGAAAGATTCAACAGTGTGGAGATTCAAGTTGATCCAGGAAGCATTATGGAAAAAAAAAACATATTTAGAAATTTATCTAGCAGTTTCAAAACTGGTTTATTTCCCATGGCTAATCTTTTAGCTAATCATCTTAGATTAGTTTAGCATTTCTTTATGATTCCACCTTTTTGTTCAGTTTTAATCTTTCATTAAATCAAGTAAGTGATACTTTTTCGTTCGTTTTTGTCTGGTATATCTCATGGTGAATTTTAGAGTAGCTATGGTATGTTTCTTCCTTCTTGAAAATGTAACTTTTTTTTCCAAACTAATCACCATTAGGGTTACTATTAAATATAGATAGCCATTTCCTTGACTTTGAAATTTTTCTTAGAAGTTGATTAAAGAAGTAGCCCCACTTACGTAATAGAGGGATATTTTGTTTTAGTGTTCCCAGTATCTTTGTACTGTAACATAAATGCCTGCAATACGACACCATTTGAGTTATTTAGCTGTATTTTTTGCGGAGTTCCAATAATGAATCTTTAACAGAGCAGCAAGCCCACATAATTATGGTGCCTTTACTGTTATTAAGTAGAATGGCCTTTATCTTCAAAGACTTCTAGCAGTTCTCCTTCCTGGATCCAGAATAGTTACAACAGGTTTCTCAAGGCTCAGTCTTTCAAACTTATGTTCTTCATTCTCAACTCATCCTTCATAGCAACATGCTTCCTGCAGAAGTGGGACTTTGCACAGTTTAGTTCTCTTGTTCTTGGCATGTGCAGGTGAGGAGTTCTACAATTCAACAGAGCATTTAATTAAGTCTTTTCATCAGATCAGACTGGTTAATACCATACCACATAAAATATGTCCAGCCAAGTGTCTCATCTCTGGCAGTGACTGAAAGCAAGTATCAAAGAGAATATCTAGGAAATTTCTTCCTAGGTATTCTTCTGACCACCAACTCTGAGTCTGCAATGCACTGTTTTTTCCAAGTGTGTTGCCTGACATTGGATAACTGCATTGTGTTCTTATGAGGATTATGGGTGTAATTTGGCTAATAGCATTTATGGTTTTTTAGATCTCTGTGTTAATGCCTCTTCAGTTTTCTTTAATCTTCAGCTGAGCATAACTTTCATGGTTTGCCTTTGGTTGATAGCTGTTTCATGCTTTCAGTTGCCTGTTTTGTCCTGTTACACTGAAATTACTTTACTCGTGTGCCTGCATCTATCAGGAGAAACAGAAAATGTCTGAGTTCAGTCAACTTAAGTGAGCTATTTTGCTTAGACAGGGAAAAGAAATGTCTCACTAATTTCTGCATGGGGAGGAACTTGTTTGAGACAAACATCAACATATCTACAAAAATATGTTTGAAATTGCTAGAGAAAATGTTTGCTTTTGTTTTGATAAATGACTTTTCAGTAGTTCTCTTTGGGACAGTATACCTTCTTTCTCTGAGAGCAATTTTTCCAGCAGCTCTTTCCAGTCATTATTCTGCTTTCTGGGTGCCATTGTTAGTTGGTCAGGTTAAATCTTCTTCCAGGTTGTTAAATTCTGCATAGAGGAGTGGATTGTTAAATAAGGAGCACTCTGATGCTTCCTTATCACTCCTCATTCCTTATTGTGGGTGGTTCTTATTCATGACTAAGTGTGTTTTGAAATTTCTTTGTTATGTAATAACAAATTATATGCTAAATTCTAAGACTTAGAATATTCTTAAAAGTCTGGTGAGCAGTTGCATTGATTGAAAAATAAAAATACAACAACAGAACAGCTGTCCTGGGGTCTTAGCTATTGTATATTACCACAGTACATTCACAATGTTGCTTTCAAACTACCTGGAATTCAGATGCCTTTTAGTTTCTATTTTCTTTCAGGCATTGAATTACTGCTTATATTTCTAGTGCTTTAAAAAAATCCAAAAAGATGTTTTAATGTCAGACAAGTTTTGTTTCCTGTCTGTAATGTATTGTAGTTTAAACACCCTTGGGATCATAGGAATTGATAATTAAAAGCAACAAAATATTTTCTACATTTAAATAGGCAATTGTGGAAATAATGGACTGAATTAACAGGAAATAGTAGTTGTGCTAATTCAGAAATAGTTTAGAGAAAGAAATCTGAAGAGATAAAACATAGTCACTGATTTGGGGGATTTTTTTATGTGTATGAGAATGGATGAATGAATTCCTGCCAGTACCCAATGCAGATTACTGTTGTCCATCCACCAGCATAGAAGAGTTTTCAGAAAGCTTCCAGTATTCAGAGAAAGCAGTAAAGTCTAGAAACTTGTCCTATGCAAACCTTCAGCATTAAGTTAGAAGGAACTGTACTTCATTACAAGCAAATAATTCTACTTGGAATGAAGCATGGTTATGGCAAACAGGTGGAGATTGTCATGGATCTATTTCAAAATATTCATAGCTATTGAATGCATCAGGAAAAAATTCTCAAGTATATCTCATGGGAGACTGATAGAACTATTTGTGCACATATTGCCCAAAATACAAAAGTTCTCTTGTTCTTGTGTGAGCATTTCCTCTTGCCAGCACTTGAATCAGTGATGTAGATTGAGCTCAGACAGATTAGGTGTAAGAGGCTAGTTAAACTATGGGTTTAGTGTTTACAGTTGTCAAATTATGTTCAATTTCAGGATATTTGAATGAGTTCAGCTCTGATCGCTGTGGTAGTTTTGTTCTTTTGTTGTGTTCAGCCAACTTTTCTGAAATGGAAATATAGATCATTGCAAAGAAATGCATTTTAACCAATTGATTTTTGTATGAAAGTTACTTTCCTTTTTCTTTTTTGGACATTTTCCAGTTTTTTGCAGTGCTTTGAATATATATGTGTGAACTACTCATAAAAGTAATGTGTTCTGCTTAAATAATTAAATTCTCATTTCAAACAGCATCTTCTGTCCTCAAGAAAATACAGAAGAAGCCTTACTGTTGCTGCTTATTAGTGAATCTATGGTAGGTAAAATGGAGTGAATGTGCATTTGCTGTATGTGTGTGCTTTCCTTGGTTTGTTTTGTTTGGTTTGTTTTGTTTGGGTTTGGGGTTTTTTTGTGTTTTGTTTTGTTTTTAATTAAAATAGGCCTTTTTTTCCCCCAAGCCTTTGCTTTGTCTTTCATTTTCTGTTAGGAAAGCAGAAAATGAATTTCTGAAACCCAAATTTTTGTTCCTCTGAGCCAGCAAGATGAGGTCTGCAAGTGTTATGGAGTTTTTCTCCTTTGGACTGGCTGTGCCTAGCCTTCTTCCAGCCATAGGCAGGTGAACAAGCCAGGTCCTTCATTTGACATAACTTAACCAATATGAACCACTGTTACACCAGTTAGTTGCTATTCAGACAGACATAATATCTAAGTTATTTTTGTTGTAAAAAGCAAATCAAAAACTACTAGAAGAGCATAATAAACATAATAAAGAGCATAATAAACGTTGTCAAATAGTACCTTCCATTGTGCGTTAAACTTCAGTCACTCAAATTTGTAAATCATTTTTGATGATACTGGCATTCAGTCTTTGCTACTGGATTATTTTTTTTAAATATCCCCATTTCCTTAATAAATGATTCCTTTCTATGGTCTACTTATGCCCTTTATCAACCTTCCATATTTTCTGCTAGTCATCAATCAACTACCACATACTGACATTCTCATACCATGTCAGTTTTATGGTCTCAGATAAAATGAATTGCTGGAGCTTTTGCTGGTTTTTTACCTAGAGGGGTGAAACCTCTCCAGTCTCAGGCATCATGCAGTCTGTCTCACTGTACATCAATGAGATGTAGTCTTTTAAGTTCTACAGGTTATTCAAATGCTTACATGTTTTGGCATAATTTCTGTTTTGCTACAGTTAAATAGGATCAGAACATTTTAGTGAACATTGCCCTAGTTTAACTGTTTTAAAGTGGCAGATATTTGCATTGTAGTGCTAACTGCTTTCCTCATTCCTAGTGATCTGCCTTACAGTATTCATGACAGAATCTAGAAATTCCTTCTAGATTCTTATTCTCATAATACAGAAAAATCGGCTGAGCAAACATTTCCACTTATCATATGTTAGTTTTGCTGCAGTATATACTTACCACTGAGGGGTGCTGCCTGTGTCTCTGTAATGTGTCTGAGCAGCAGTGAAGATGTAGAGAATTGTGATGTGAGCTGTGGTCTTGGTGTGAAGTGAAAGCAGTCCCAGTTGTGCAAGATCTGACTACTGATTGCTGTGTTTGCATGTGTAGCTCCTTACATATCGTCATTAAGAAGCCAAAAAACAAATGAAAAGTGTTGCCTTGTTAAGTGTCATTTCAGGTTACTTACAGCTTTTCCTTTGTGAATTAGACCTGCCTAATTATATCAAATGCTGTCACTGTAGAGCATCTACCTTTAGCAAGCTTTCAAGATTTTTTTACAGTAATTATTGCAGATTATTTCAGGCAAAAGAGTTTGTTTCGGGGGAGTATAATCTTTGACATGATTGACTTACTTTGGCTAAGTCATTTATTCAAGTTAGTTTTTGAGGGGGAAAGGGGAAGATTGAGCATAAAAATATTCATTATTACAAACTTACCTTTTTGAGAGTTGAGACCTCTTATTTCAGCTTCAGTGCATGCAAACTTTCTAGCTGTAGTAGTTGTGAAGTACTATGTGATTTATGATTCTGCAACCAGTGTTTGGGAAAGAAATAATACTTAGAGAAGACTGAGTAAGAGTTGGTGTTTTGATATGCTATTGTGTTATTAAAGTACTATGATCCCTTACTTTCATTGTCTGTGAATTAGTAAGAAAACACTCCAATCAAGGCCAGGTTGAACAAGGCTCTGAGCAATCTGGTCTAGTGGAAAGTGTCCCCACCCATGACAGGATGATCTTTAAAAGAAGACCTTCCTGTGATTCTATGATCTGACATCCTCATGCTAATAGTGCAGTATGTGTTGCTGCATGTCAGCTGTGCTGTCGTAACAGAATCACAGAATTATTATGTTTGGAAGGGACTTCTAGAGGTCATTTTGTCCAGCCCTCTTGCTCACACAGGGCCATCAGGAGCAGGCTGCATCTCTCTCCAGACATCTTTTGTGCATCTCCAAGGAGAAAGATTCCACAACCCCCCTGGGCAGCCTGTGCCACTGCTCATTAACCCACAGAGGAAAAAAAAAAAGGGTTCCTGATCTTCAAAGGGGACCTTCAGTGTTTCACTTCATTCCCATTGCCTCTAGTCCTGTCACTGGGCACTGCTGGAAAGGGCCTGGCTCCCTTTTCCTTGTATGCTCCTTGCATATATTTCTAACATTGATAAGACTCCCCTTCTGAGTATTTCTTCTCCAGGCTGAAGAGTCACAGCTCTCTCAGCCTTTCCTCATAAAAGTTGCTCTGGTGTCTAATACATCCTGGTGGGCATTTGTTGGACTCTCTCAATTAGCTCCATGTCTCTTGTAGTAGAGAGTCCAGAACTGGACCCAGTAGTGCAGGTGTGGCCTCACCAGTGCCGAACAGAGGGAAAGGATCACTGCCCTCAACCTGCTGGCAACACTCCTGCTGATGCTGCCTGGGCTATCAATAGCCTTTTTTCCAGCTGGAGCACCTTGCTAGCTCCTGCTCACTTTGGGTGTCCACCAGGACCCCCAAGTGCCTTCCTGTCAAGCTGCCTTTGAGCTGGGGAGCACCCAGCATGTGTGGTGCCTGGCTTTGTTCCCTCCCAGGTGCAGGACTTTGCAAAAGGCTTTGCTGAGGTTCCTATTGGCTCATTCCTCCAGCCTATTGAGGTCCCTCTGGATGGCAGCACAGCCCTTTGGCTTATCAGTTCAGCAAACACACTTGGGATCAGGCCCAGTATCAATCTGCAGGGCACACTGCTAGTTACTGGCCTCCAGCTAGACTTTGTGTCACTCATCGCCACCGCCTGGGCTCAGCTTTGCGTGAGATTCTTAACCAGTGGAAAAATGCCTCAGCACATCCTTCCTTCTTCTGAGACTACACTGAGTTACACTGCTCAAGTGTATTACAGGCTTAAAGTCTGTAAGTATGGCCAGATGACACATTGCAGTTTAACTGTCACCTTAGAGTGTCTGAGACCGTGGCAGTTCTGAAATACTGAGCACTTCAGTTCCTACATACTTTCTGTTTTATAATTATCAAGAAAATGATTGTTGAAATACACAAGGTATCTGTAATAATTATGAGACATCCTTGTGCTTTGGCATTGTCAACCACTGTTTCACAAGAAATGCTAGTTCATAGCTTGTTCAAAACTTGTAAGGAGCTGAGTCATATAGTGATTAGAGGTAGAATTAAAAAGAAATTCTTGAAGTTGACTGAATATTTATGCAATGTAAAAAGTAAAAGCCAAAAGAAAGCAAAATGTCTCTTTGGGGGTGTGTGTGTGTGCATCTATGGGGTTGTTTCAAACTAAGATATGGATTATTGAGTTGATAATTCCTGAGATATCTCTGCATTTTACACTCCACGTATCTCTTCGAAAAATTTTCAGTATTTAATTATTCTGATTTTAAAGATGTATTGAGTTTGTTGAGAGCTTAAAATGTTACCCTGTTAAAGTGGAGAAAAATTTTATTATCCCTTATTGTGTATAATTTTTGTGCCTGAAAGAGGGGGAAATAAGCTACCTATTAAACTACTTGGTGATTTTAAGTAAATGTACTAAGGGGTCATGCCCTGTGAAATTAAACATAAAGAGGGGGATGAGGAGAGAGAAGTATCTTTAACTTCTGGTTGCAGACTGCCAGATATACTAGCATTTGTACCAACGGGAATATGAAACACCAAGAAAACTAGAAATAGATAGGATAGCAAGATAATGTGTTTTCAGAAGCCTGATTGTAAAGTGGGTAGTTCAGTGAGGTACTGACTACTCTGAGACCTGAATTTTGTTCTTTGCTCTTGAACATGATTTTTCTGTGAACATGGTCAATTCATTTAGTCCGTTTCTAGCTCAGCTTTCTTCCTTCCCAAAAGGAACACTTTACTTAAGGAATTAGGTTTGCCGTGTGCCTTTCATGAAATAGGTTTGAAAGTATAAACCCGTACTGCAAAGACAGCCTGATTCCAAGGCAGAAAAGAAGTTGATTGCCTTATTTTACAAAAGCTGGAATAGAGGATTTGAAGATCTTTTTAATATGTTTTACTAGGACACAAAAAACAAAGAGAAATTTTTGTAGGTGAATATCCATTATGTTGAAAATATACGGGTTTTTTTCTGAGAACTCTTCAATAATTTTAAATACATTACTTAGTTTATGGAATTAGAATGAAGTAATTAAAATAGGTCCATGTAGAAACATCAGTCTTTCCACTAATATATAAAACTGGTAATTCTTTCTATCTGTAAATTAGTATCAGATCTCTTTGTATCCCTTATAGCAACTACTGACTGTGAGGTTGAGTAGAATGTTAGTAACTGGAGTGAAAATATAGCTTGAATTATAATGGTTGACTTGGTTTCTTTCTTGGTGGTGTGTTTCAGGCTAACCGTGATGCTGTACTGAGCAGAATACCGGAACACAAGAATGATCGTATCATCAGTTTGCAAAGTGCATCTGTAGTCTACGATTTACTCACAATAGCCTTGGGAAGAAGAGGCCAATATGAAATGCTTTCAGAGGTTTGTTGATAGTAGTAAATATTCATCTGTGTCATTGTTGCTGTTTTCTGTTAATCATGCTAATTGTGGTAGTAAGAAAGGGCTGAAACAAATGTAGGGCACTGTTATTCTGACTGCTTTATAAACACAGGAGGTAGTTTCCATCCCAAAATGTTTACTGTCTAAATTTATACAAGTGACTTGAGGTGGCCAAGCAAGAAAAGTTGCATGGAAGGTGTGGTAAGTGTTTAATGCCACAGAAATTCACATGATTTTTAGGTGGGGATGCATGGATCTGCTTGAAAGGGTGCACATTAAAGGGAGAGAGCAAGAAGGAATGGCAAAAAATAAAAGCTGTTCTGGATATAGAAACGATAGATATGATTTCCTAGAAAAAATATTTGTAATGAATGAAAAAGGATTTCAAAAGAAAACTTGCATTTACACTTCTTAATATTTGAGGTGATCCATAGTCCTTACAGTTTGTAATCGTTTTGAAGTTAATAAAAAGGAAATAAAGTTAATAAAATTTTTTTTGAGAGGGGAAAAATGTCTTTGGGAAATGTGTTACTTACCTCAATGTCTGATGTTCCGTTATGTGGCATGCTTGTGCTTTGTTAGATTGTGGCAACTTCTTCAGGAAACTGCCAAGTATTGTTAACAGTTTTATACCTGTGAAACAGCTACAGCTCTTTGGGTAGATCTTTCTGCTGCTCAAACAGTACTTACCAAACAGCAGGGTACTGTTGCTGACCACAATTAATTACTAGTCTCCAGAAAGAATATGAAGGCATACCCAGGAATTGATTTGTTGAGAAATAGTTTCTCTCTACCATGATAGAGGACTTGTGTTAAGAAAAAGGTGGGAAAAAAGCACTCTAGCTTTTCTCTGGTATATGTTGGTGGTCACTCATTTATCTGCATCTCACGTGATGTTAAACCCTCAGTTTGGGTATTCTTTTTCTTGAAAGCACTTCATAGCTGCCAAATCTGTTTAAATCAGTACAATGGAAGGTGTTTCACAGAACAGAGGAGTACAAAGCTCACACAGGACCACCCCTATGACATAATCTAATCAGGATTATTTCCATTTACTTGCTACTACAGGCATAATCACTTTCATGTAGTTTTAGGTGGTTGCACCAAAGGTGCAAGAGGTGGCCATCCATATATTTCAGTCTAGAACTTCTGAAACAAGAGACATCAGCAAGTATTTAAAAAAACCCCAAAAACTAGACACCAAAAAACCTTGAAAACTTTGATTTCCTTTTTTCTTTAGGTGACTGGTAACATTTCAATTTTATATAGTAGACTAACAACTAGGCAGGAATAGAGCAGCCCTGGGTTCCAAATCTGATTCTTACATTTTGTCTGGCGTCATGATGGTTTTGTTGTGGGGTTTTTTGTTGTGGATTTTTTGTCTTTTTTAGAATGTTAAAGAACCATTATACTTATAGGAACATTGCGGATTCCTGGAATTCTCTACTGTCTCCTTTGAGACACTTAGGATAGTATTTATGTCCCCATAGATGCAACTTCCTGGTTGTAGTTCTTACCTTTCTTAACAGAGAGGGTTTTTGGCTTCACCAGAAAAGCTAGAAGTATCTCTTAGCTATATTTGTAGCCAAGTGTCTTGAAGTGTAGGACATTACCCTGAAGGGTAGAAAGAAAGAATTATAATCCCCTCACGCAGAGAAAAGCATAGCACTTGTTTGCCACACTGTAGCTGACAGATGGTACTGCTTGTTCCTTTTCCTTCTGTGCTTTGAGCACAATTGAATGTTCTAAATAGTGGATGATGTTTAACTTGACTTAGATCTTTTATTTCAGTGCCTTTTAGGAGCTTCTTGTGCTGGTGGTGGTCATCATTGTGGACAAAGCAGGACCATAAATGTCTGGAAAGTAGAAGAGACTCCATGTTTGACCAGCTGCGTAGTTGAGGGTTTTAGTCATGGCCTTAGACTTTGAAAGCTGAAGTCTACCTGAGGCTTGTTTTAAGGTCTTTTCTTCTTGGTGTTTTTTGCAGGTTTTTTTCCCAGGGAGTGTTTTTGGTTGTTTTGTTTTGGTTTTTTTGGGAGGAGTGGTGGGAGTTTTTGTTGTTTGTTTGTTCGGTTTGGATTTTTTTTTTAATCTAGTATCTTTTAGTCTAGCATCTTTGTAGTAATAGTCAAAAAAGATTGTATGTATATTCTTTTGAAATGTTCTTTTTGAAAAAAAGAAAATAATTCCACTATGTTTGAAAAATACTTCCAGTACAGAATAATTAAAATGTATTTGTCATATGTACATGAAGTATCTTTTCTGAATACGAAAAAGTTATCTTATGAAGACCTAGTATAATTAACTACTATATTTTAGCATATAGATATTCTAGATACTCAGCTGCAGCAGGATCTTATCAGGAATTTATTAGAACATCTCATTTCCTCTTATCCTTGTCATCCACAGCACAGTGGAAAACAGAGATTTTAAGAAGCTCTTAGAGTTTAGTGAGTAGAAGATATCTCCCCTCAAATCATGCTGCCAATAGTCTATAACTTTTATAATTTGAAGTATTATAATAAACACATATTCAGAAATGTTAAAACATTCTGTTCAGTTATATAACAGGCATTGAATTTTTTAGGGCTTCATTCTCTTTGAGCTGATTTTGATTGCTCTAGTAGAGCTGTTGTAGATTAAATCAGAAAATGGGAAATTATTCTAACTGTGGAAATGGTATTCACCCACTACTTCCAATATCTTATTGCTGCCTTCTGATTTAACTATAACTGATTACTTACAGAAGTAGTTGGTTGTTATGCAAGAATATTAAATGATCAAAAATCTGTCTCATCCTTGTTAAACTGTTCCAATGCCAAGCCACATTCTTAATTGAAAAGGGCTCATGTTTTTATCGAGTTTGTATATAATGGGCTTTCAATTTCTTAGGGTAGCTTCAACTAGATGAAGGAACTTTATACTGTCAATTCTATCCTAAACAAAAGTACACTGGTTGTAATCAAGTTCGGTTTTAAGCTTTGTAAGGATGCATGATATTGAGCTTGTAAGTGTCCTACTAGAAGAGATGTCTTCCAGACCAGAAATTTTCATACATTTTCATGATTTCATCTTTCAGCTCTCTAATTCAAGCATATACTTTTCAAGAGACTGTAGTGATAAACAACCAGATTCAGTAATGTGTTTGACATAGCCTGTTCATATAGTGATTTGTGATTATTTACAGGGCAATATCAACAACGGCATTTTGTGTAGGAGAGGGATTGTGCTGAATGTGTTTTCAAGTAGTTAAATCAGTTGCCATTATCCTGAACGTTCTCTTAACTTCCAGCCTGCCTGGTGACTATTGCTTGCTATGTGTTTCTTGTTAGAGCCTGTAGGTCTTTGAAGTTCCTTGTTGTGACTTTGTTCAGAAGAACCCAGTTTAGGAGGTGTTCTGGTTGTTGCGTAGGTCACAAACACGCCCATCCGTTCATCCCTTACCCCCATGTATGCTAATGACCAGTTCTGCCATCTTACAAAGGAAAGGCAAATCGTGTCACTTGTCACTTTTCTTACTGAGCAGGGCCAAGTAAATAGAACTTGAAGTTAAGCAAATGAATGGTAGATATATTATTAGTAAGTTGAAACTCAAGCCTTTTGGGATAGTCTACAGTTTTGTCCTGTGCCCTCATAATTGCAAAATTATAAAACCCTGAAGTATCAATTTCTTAAACCTCATTTTCTGCAGTTAGAATTGGTAACTAATTTTTAATTGAGCAAGGCCTAGAAAAGAAATTTTACATTTTTTACAGTATGCATTTACATTTTTTGTGTATGCATCTCTGTGAAGTATCTAAAATAATAGAAGCAATCACACGTAACTTACTTGTTTCTTTCTGTGCTCTTTTTGTTTCCACTTATGAAAAGTCCAATGGGAAAATAAATTCTGTTTTGTTTTTAGTAGCAGGCATTTAATTAACTTACTACACATGCAATCTGACGACGAACCTTTAACAGCAATATAGAAAGTGTTTCTAAAATCACATAAAATTATAAAGAAAATAGTTTCTTTACAATAATATAATAAAAATTCTATTAGGTAAT
>VWZV01005808.1:0-10906 GCA_013397155.1 Irena cyanogastra
CTTAGTGTCGCCATGTTGTTCTCTTCACATATCTTCACTTTTTTCTTTTCTTTGATTTGGGAGAGAATTGGTCTTTGTCTGTTCTCAAGTTCTATCAATTGAAAAGTTTTTATAGAGTTCTGCAGCACTGAAAAGTTGATCCTGTCTGGGCTCTGCATTGGGGAATTGCTCATCATGTCTCTCGCTGCTGATCACGTGGTCCTCACTGGCATCGTACTAGCCACGCAGGCTGCTGACTCCACTCCATGCTTTTCCTCATGCAGGGCGCTGAACAAAGAAAAGCTGCTGCTGCCACCCTTGCTCTTCTGTTCACAGCATGGCTGGCTAAAAGTGGCTAAGCAAACAAGGTTCATTGCGAGCCATGCTGAGATAGCCACAGCTGCGTGGCGCTGCCCCGGTCACCCCGATCTTGGCTGTGTGGTACGGGCCACATGGCCCCAGCCATGTGGCCGCTCCTGGCACTGGTCCTGGCCGCATGGTTGCTCGTGGCGCCAGGATGGCCCCTGGCAACATGGCCCGGCAGCGCCGCTGGGAAAGGGACCAGCGGGATCTGCTGGGAAGTGGCCCTGCTGGCCCACTCACCACTCCTCGGAGGCGAGGGAGAAAGAGAGCTTCCCACGGTTTTGTCTTTCTTAAATATGTTATCATGGAGGTGTTACCAGCTTCTCTAATTGGCTTAGCAGCAAGCCTATTCTCAGAGACAGCCAGCGATTGGTTCTGCCAGGCATGGAGGCAGCCCCCAGCAGCTCCTCACAGAAAATCACTTCTGTGGCTGGCATCCTCCCTTCTCACCAAAAATCAAGCCATATAGAGCCACCACAAATGGTCAGTGGAAGAGGCAGAAAATTTAACAGATAATTAGTGCCTTGTACCTGTTTGGACAGAACTGCCAGCTTCATCTTTTCTGAATGGCAAAAGAAATAATGCAAGTGTGTAATTTTTGCAAGTTTTCTGTTCTTACGTGGTGGGTTGACCTTGGCTGCCTGCCAGGTGCCCACCAAGCTGCTCTACCACTCCCCTTCCCAACTGGACAGGGGAGAGGAAATAAGATGGAAAACAACTTGTAGGTTGAGATAAGCCATTTTACTGTCTTAAGGTGACTTTATGATGCTTGTATCTCTAATTGTCTGTTCTGTGTATGCTAGATATTATATTCTGTGCCTTCAAGATGGATTCTGAGAGCGAAGGCAGGGAGAAGAAGAAGCACAGAGCTTGTTATCAGAAACTGCACTGACTCCTCCACATTCTGCCTTAGACTGTGTTGTCTAGACACAGACAGCAGAACAGATCTCTCTTTTGCTTTTTAGTTAGTGTTAGCTAGCTGAGGCAGAGAAGTCTTCTCTGGACTGTTTTCTTCTCCCTCTCCTTGGAACTGTTGGAACCTGCTCTGGACGGGGGACCCAGGGAAGCACCGAGAGCTCGCACCTTGTGGCCCACATCCACCGAGGCCTACTTTGGGCAGCAGCCTTTCCCAGTGCCAGAGGGACTGACAACGGAGCGACCCCCCACAGGAGAGACTTTCTGATTTTTTCACCTCTTCAGATCAGCGAATGAGTTTTGTAATCCAGTATTGCTCATTTTTTGTGCGGGGGGAGTGCTTTGTCTGCTAAACAAACAAGTTTTTTCCACTTCTCTCTGAAGAAGTTTTTCCTGAACCGGTTGGGGGGAGGGGCCATGTAGTTTGCTTTCTGAGAGAAGCCCCCTTTTTAGAAGTTTTCTCCCAAATTTGTTCTAAACCAAGACATTTACTAAAGCAAAAGAAGAAGTTTGAATGCACACAAGCAAAGTGAAAAAAAAAGAGGTTAATTCTCTACTATCATCAGTGGACGATGTTCAGCCACTTCCCAGGAAGCAGGACTTCAGCATGCATAGCAGTTGCTCCAGAAGGCAAACATTGTAAACAACAAATACCCACCTTCCTCGTCCTTTCCTTAGCCTTTATAGCTGAGCTGATGTCATATGGTATGGAATATCCCTTTGGTTAATTTGGATCAGCTGGCCTGGTTGTTTCCCCACCCAGGATCTTGCCCACCCCCCAGCCTACTGACTGGGGGGAAGAATATTGGAGAGACAGCGCTGATGCTGTGCCAGCAGTAGCCAAAATACAAGTGTATTCTCAACACATTTCCAGTTCTCAATGCAAAGCACAGCACTGGGAGGGCTGCTATGGGAAAATGAACTCCAGCTCAACCCCATCCAATACAGATGAACTGCTAGTAAAGACATGGTTGAAGATAGCAATTGCAAGCAAAACCTTGTCAGAATTTCAAATAAAGTTTCCTTTAGGTTAGTCTCTAATTCAGCTCCACTTTTGTTATTTATGGTAATTAATGTATCTCTTGCATCCAGAATTTGAAATGCTATGGTAAAGGTTTTTTGTAGTTACCTAAGTTGAATCTCTGAGTCTATGCTTGTATTGACTTGTGTTCTGCAGAATGTATACTCTAATCTGTGAGCAGATTAGCATACAGGAAATCCAAGTGTCATATACTGTGTTGACCTTTGTGGTATCCTCATTCTGTCACACAACTATATCAAAATATATTGATGCTGTAGGGTATCTTCTTGTAACAAAAAAAATAGTTTACACCATTTAAATAGCTGCTTTTCTTCAGGCTTATGGGCTTTTAGGTAAAGCTTTGACTGTAAAGTGTATTAGGAACTGGTTCAAAGTGTTAGAGATATCCAGGTATTACAAATATCAGGATTTTGAGAATGAAGAATGTTTTCCAGTCCCCAGTCTTTGTGTTCTACAAAGTATGAGAGTATGGCGGGACTTAGAGAAATGTGCATTTAAAAGTCAAGGAACTCTGAGAAATTGTTCTGCGAAGAATTCTCTTTTCTCATTACTTTCTAGAAAGTGCCAGATGCCTGATTAGTCTTTTACATAGATAAAATATTGTACTTTCCTTGATCTGTCTTGTACTTCATTGTATTTTATTTCTGAAGTTTATTTTTAGTGTTGTGTGAGGATTGCTAATAAAACTTTGGGATTTTAGTAGCCCAAATTATCTATATACTTGTGAAATTTATGTATAAAACAATTTGAACAAGTCCAAATGCATCTCGTTCTGGTATACAGAGATTAAAACTGTATAATAAATCACCTTTTTTTTCTTTTTTCTTTCTGATTTGCAGGTAGAAAAAATAACTGGCCACCTCTTCCTGAGAATTTTCCAGTAGGTCCCTGTTTCTACCAGGACTTTTCTGTAGACATTCCTATAGAATTCCAGAAGACAGTAAAGATTATGTACTATTTGTGGATGTGTAAGTATTTTATTTTAAAGAAAAAGCAAAGTGCGTATTTGAACTTGATGATACTTGCTACTTTGGCTTTTGCAGTATCTGTAATGAGAATTTTTTTTAAATTCACAAGTCAAATGTTGAAATGAAATCTTTTTGTTAGGTTCAGTTTTAAATGTATTGGATTATTTCATAGAAATTTCCATAGGAAAAAAGGAAGATGTTTACCCTAAGGTAGATTGGTTATGGTATAGTGCAGTTTTCTGTTTTAAATATCCCTGTTTTTGCAAAATGAGCTTTGACCATTTATTAATCTAGAAATAATTTTATTGTTTTTAAAATCAGCTTACATATTAAAAAGTATAATTCACAATCAGTGTTAATAGACTGAGTTTAAGAAGTGTAATATCCATTTGCTTTATAATAACAGTTTTATATGGTTTAACATAGTTTTAGTCTATAGTGGAGACAATATAATTTTAGTCTGTTTTAAAAAATAGTGTAAATTAAGTTAGCTGAAGAATCAGTCCATATTACAACTGTCCTTTGTACACCAAAAATGCTCTACAGTCTTTGTAGGCTTCATTTTTCCCTCATTCAGGTGCTGTTTTGACTGGAAAAATGCTGAATAAACCAAATGTACAAATGTCATGACATTTGTTTCTTCTGCCTTGTCCAGTGTGATGAGCACCTAATAAATACTCTGAGACTGATGAAATTCCAAAGATTTAGGTGCTTTGCTGCCATTAACATATTTTTATCATAATTTAAGGGGATGCGAATTTCAGAACTCTTCTGTATTTTTTTTCAAATCTGCATAATTTTACCTGTTAATCTGGTAATCTTATTACTGTGACTGAACCATGTCATTGAAAAACATAAAATGAGCAGTCAGCATTGAAACAAGTGAATTCCACTTCATAGTAATCCACAGCTTTTTATATTCATTGTTGGATTATTAATCTTTAAACAACTGGATTCACTGTAGAAGGTGGGACTAATCACTCATAAATCTGACAGATATTTAAGTTTTATATGAAATCAAAGATCAAGTACTCCAACATTCTGGGAATGTTACTAATTCTGGCCATTTGCTGGACTGAATTCTAAAAAGTGCCGTATGTTTCAAACACGAGGTGAAGTTGGGCAGCAAGAACTGGAATATTAATACTGTTTTTATTTTTCCTACTTATGGCAATAAATAAAGGAAGCAATGATATTATAGTATTTCAAAATGTATATGAGGTGTGCTCTTATACTAACATGACAGATTTTCTTCCAGGTAGACTGAGATTTTTAACTGTCCTCTTGTTCTTTTCCTTCTTTAGCTTTTGTGCTCTCTGACTTAGGGATTACTCAGGAAGGAAAGATGGAAAAGGGCATAATAAAGGAAAAGAAAGACAAAATCTATTTCAGACTAAAAAAAAAAGATTGAGTATAGAACTTTGTGCCTTAGGGCTGGATGTTGACTCAATCCTTGTGGTTTTTCTTTCTATGGGATTTGGATCATATATCATAAGACTGGCTTTGCTTCCTCAGTGGAGGCACTCATTACCATAGCAAACCAACCTGCTTCTCCTTGTTGCTCTACCCTACATTTTATTTCCTCTTCCAGAACATCCTAGATTTTGCAAGGTCTAGGGGTCTGTGAACATAATCATGTTTGGATAAATCTGCCTGCTCAACACTTTGTAAAGTAGGTTAGTTTTCCTCTTCCTTTTTTAGCAGCTCTAAGAACACACCTTTTTAGTGAATTTTCTTTTTTTTTTTGGGTGTTGCTTTGGTTGGTAGTAATTTTTATATCTTTAGTCTTGGTTTGTATGTATCTGAGGAAACTTGACTGCTTCAGATTTAAATGCTCTTTATCTCTGCTTCTATCCCTATTCTGTGAATTCATCCATATTTCTCTATTTGTATCTGAAATCAGAGTTTTGAGATTCCTTGATGTGGTTTTCTCTGCACAATTTTTTTGGGGTTTTTTTTCCCTTGGGGAGAGCTTTTCTTTTTTTAACTGACTGACTGCTCCCATGTTTTTGTGAACTACACCAATCAATTAACAATGGCTTCTGTCAGCTGCCAGTGGAGTTTTTCTATACTACCTTGGTTTTGCATCTATTGCTGTTCTAGTTGCTTGCAGATAGAACAGCAGTTTGCCTGGCTCTGTACATCAGGCACTACTTTTTAGATCTTTGTATGCTGTTACTAAGGAAGTGTCTCTTGACTGTTATCTGACACCAAATATTTTTTGGCTGAAAAGCCTGTCTTCCAGCTATTTTCTAACGATACAATCAATAGTACATATACCAATCTGTTGATGTGTGTTTTGCCTGTTCCCGAGAACCTCCAAAAGGATGGACACTTCATAAAGTCCCCCCAAGCCTGTTCTAGTGTGTTGTCATCTTTATCCTTAGAAAGTATTTCCATTATATAATTTAATTTTTCCCTTCCTGTGATTTATATTCCCTGTTCTGTCCACTGTTGTTATGGAGATACATTTATGCCCATTTGCCATCATCTTTTGTCTAAATTAGCATAGTTCTCGCAGCCTTTCTTTGTACGTCATGTTTTCTAGAGATCTGGTTTTTTGTTGCTCTCTAACAGATTTGACACTTGGTCTACTCCATATTATTATGGGATTTTTAATGTGTAGCATCAAGAATGGGAGAATGTGGACTACATCCAATATTTTAGCTGAAGTCCTAATGTACTGTGTAGAGTTAAAAAAATACATTCACATTTTTGGTAGTATGTCCTTGTGTTCTGTGCTGATCTAAGCTTGTTTCAGAATATGTTTTTTCTGATGAAAAATACTTGTGTCACTTGTAAGGTGTGTTTGCAAATGTCTTGCCCGCTCCACAAAGAGCAGAACAGATAAGGAATAAAAGGTTAAACTACATTTGAAACCACTCTGATGTGCTTCAAGGTTGTGTGCAATCAAATTTCGCTAGCTTTGTCCTCACTTGCCAGTTTACATGTGTCTTCAAAGCCCTCCATTTTGCAGGTATCCCACTCCCCTTGAGGCATTCCATCACAGGGTGACAGTCCAGCTGGTTCCTGGAAAGAAGCACATTCTTTTGTTGTGTACACAGTGAGGACTTTGGTTTCCCAAGAATACCATCAATAAAACATTAGTGAAATGAAACGTATTACAAAAATCTATTTTCATACAGTCCGAAATGAGACTACAAAATAATCATCTTGATAATGTAGATGCCTAATGGCATCAGTGCAACTTGTGATCTTTATCTACAATTAACTTTCAAATGTTAATTAATTATGAAGTGTAATTAATTAAGACAGGGAATGTATATGTAAGTAGGGTTCTTTTATACAAGGAAGCTTACACTAAGAAAAATGTTCATAGAATCATGGAATCCTATAATGGTTTGAATTGAAAGGGACCTTAAAGATAATCTAGTTCCAACTCCCCTGCCATGGGCAGGGACACCTTCTACTAGACCAGGTTGTCCAGACCCCCATCCAGCCTGGCCTTGAACACCTCTAGGGATGGGAAAGTCTACAACCTCTCTGGGCAAACTGTTCCAGTGTCTCACCACCTTCACAGCAAACAATTTCTTTCTAATATCTAATTTAAACCTACTCTCCTTCAGTTTAAAGCCATTCCCCCTTGTCCTGTCATTATATATCTTTGTGAAAAGTCCCTCTCAGGCCTTCTTGTAAGTCCTCTTTAGGTACTGGATGGCTGCTCTAAGGTCTTCTTGAAGCCTTCTCTTTTCCAGGCTGAACAATCTCAATTCTCTCAGCCTTTCCTCATAGGAGAGGTGCTCCATCCCTCTCATTATCTTGGTGGCCCTCCTCTGGACTTGCTCCACCAGGTCAATGTTCTTCCTGTTTTGGGGGGCTCAGAGCTGGACACAGTACTCCAGGTGGGGCCTCACGAGAGTGGAGTAGACACGGCAGAATCACCTCTCTGGCCCCACTGCTCTGGATGCAGCCCAGGATACAATTGGCTTTCTGAGTTGCAAGCACACATTGCCAGCTCATGTCCAGCCTCTCATCCACCAGCATTCACCTCCAAGTCCTTCTCAGGAGGGCTGCTCTTAACCTGTTCATTCTTCAGCCTGTATTGATACTGAGGGTTGCCCCGACCCGGGTGCAGCACCTTGCACTTGGTCTTGTTGAACCTCATGAGATCCCCATGGGCCACTTCTTGAGCTTGTCCAGGTTCCTCTAGAGCAACTCATGATTGACTTTTTTTATTGATCTCACCTGCTTCCACGGCTGAATTAGGATCAGGCTTTCTTAGATCCCTTCACACTGAGTGCTGTATTGGTATAGCTGTGAAATTATTGTCATATAGACACTGCATGATGCAGACTTCTGCTAAAGCCTTAGGTCATTTCAGCTGTCAGGTCATTTCAGCTCTCAGGTGGTCATTATCTCTAATAACGTGTATCACTGTTAAATTTGAAGAGACAAGTAGATGGAAGGTATTTAAACCATTACCCTGAACATGAAAACACCTGTGTATTCATACAACTGCAAAGCTTATCTAGGTGACTTAGTGATGGCATTGGCTTGCAGCAGGTACAGAGAAGAGTGAATAGAGTGAAGGGAGAATTGTCAGTGAATTCCTGTGTTCATCTGTAGCTTGCTAATACTCAGTTTTTATGACTGAGATTCTCTGTGACAGTAGTGAAGTAGACCCCTATGCTGCCAGGGTCATTGTATCAGTAGTGGGTGAGATGTTTCTTCAACCCTCTTCTGCGGTGATGGTATTCTTTTAAAACTTGTCCTGTTTTTGTAACTGCAATTACAAAAAAAATAGTAAAAATTTTGGAAAGGTCAAACTCCTTCAGAATGGGGACTTTTCTATTAATCTAGAGCATCTCCCTATTTTCCAGTATTGACTAGAATAAGTGAGAATACCCTTTAGTAAAATTTTTCATATTCATCAAAAGAAGGTAGGAATTTGGATTTATATCCTTTATTGGGCTTTATGCAGCAGGCACATACAAATTCTGAAATGAGTTGCTTTCTTAACCTCTTGGAGCAGTACTAAGTTGTAGATACATTAAATGTTCTTTGTTTAAAAATATGAAGCTTTCTGTTTATGGTGACTCTTGAAGGAAAATATGATTTGTTTGAAGGAATTGTGTTTTGAGTTCCTTTAGCCCTTTATGTATTGATGTGGGCATTTTGCTTTAAGATTTTTTTTCCACTAAGTTGATTTGGGGCTTATTTAAGTACTAGATAAGGGGGAAGCAAAGATCTTTGAAGAGCATTTTTCAGAATACTTATTATCTTGCCAGTTCTTTACAGTCAAAGCCAAGGGGAGCTGCTCAGGAGCCAAGGCAGATCTTGGTGTACAGGGGGGTTTCCTGAGGCAGGGAAATGTCAAGGCAGCAGAGAGAGCCACCCAGAGCCTGCAGCTCTTGTGAGGCCTGGGCGTAAGGCCCCAAACAACTCACTTGACGAGACTTTTAAAAGGGCTTACAATTGTTCATGTACTCTGAGTTAGATGCACGGGAGAAATACCAACAAGATATTTTCAAGAGGTCAAAACAACACAAAAGACTTTACTGGCAACTTTAGAAAAATCAAAGAAACTTTGGTAAAAGATATAGTGCAACATTCAATCAATATAAAACACTTCCCAAAGCATTAGCTTGGCCTATTCAACTTAGCAAACTTTTTTATCCAAGCTGGGATACAGGCTCTAGGCGTGGGGGGTGCAAGGCAGTTGTCTTGGGGTGACTGTATGATACTGCACTGCCTCATCAGCATAAGGCCCAACCTGCCCCTTCCCCCACACACATGCATCCCAAAATGTCTTGAGACATCAATCTTTCCGGTCACACACCCCCACACCTATAAAAACAGCCTAAGGAGTGCTAGTGAACAGGGTGTGGTGCGGTAATTTGTGTCACAGTTTGCATGGAAGAGTGCATAGGAAGGACATTGTCACCCTACCAACTCAAAAAGTCCATTCAATTGGTGGTCATCACTCTCCCAGAAGGAGCTTATCTGGGTTATCCACATAGCAGAAAGCTATGTCCTCTGCACTCACCAGAACTGATATAGCAGTCCAGACATTGCTCCCACAAAAACATGTAGCCACCCAGGTCTCAGGCTGTAGGACATGCCAGAGGCTTTCACTAGTACCTGATGGCAGTAGTGAGAAGACCAGTGTGAGATGTGACCAAATAGATGCTTGGCCTGGTGCAGAGCTATGAGAGGAAGTCGAAAGGTTAAGGAGCATCAGGGAGTCTGAGAAAGAGATAGACTGGTGGAATCATGCTCTGCCCTCCTTGAGAAAGAAACAGGAACATCCACCAGAAAACCCCACAAGATCAAGGGGATCCTGTATCTTCCCCTCACCAGGCAGAAGGCAATAACTTAAAGGAAAGGAATGAATGGAGGCAAGTCTATGCTCAGGATGGCAGGCAAACTGCCTACCTTGCCTTCCAAGTGCCTCTATACAACAGGTATGATGAGGCTCTGGATCTGGGGAAGGTCAGTCGATGATATGGATGATGGTCCATCTATACCAAGGTCAGAAATGCCTACCCCCTATATCACAACCACCTCTGCAAGGAAGAAAAGATGGGTTATAGTTGTAGGTGACTCCCTTCTGAAGGGAACAGAGGGTCCAATATGCTGGACAGACCTCTTAGAGAGGTCTGCTTCCTCCCTGGGGCTTGGATTATGACCTCATTTTGAAAGACAGGTGTCTGCCAAGAAAGGCAAGAGTGTCCCTTGGACTGGAGAATATGACCTCCTTCCCTCTGAATTATTATAACTTGGAAATCAAGGGGCTTTCAGGCAAAGATATGGGAAAAGGAATAACAGCTCTTTACTAGTGTGTATGTATATAACAAGGCAAACAAACAACAACAATGGTAACAGCAACAAACAAAACCAGAAACCCACCAACAACCTTGTCTTGACTGCAGGCACTTTCCCCTTTGGTGCAGTTTTGATCGCAGCCAGCAGGGGTGCTGTTGGCTTCCAGCTGGGCAGGGCAGGTGCGATAAATCCCCTGCGGCTGCAGGGTGTGCTGTGGTGCGAGTTCGGCTGTCTCTCTGCACGTGTGTAATGGAGGGCACAGCCAGCGGAGGAGATAGAAAAGGGGCTTCCTTTACAACCTCAGGCGCCAGAGGAGGGGTGGGGCAGTCGGTCCTGGTGCCCCTCCAGATAGAGAAATGAGCTGTAGCAGGAACCTCAGAAGCAGCAAGCTGGAACGGCAGGGACAAGCAGACTCCGGAGTAGCAAACAAAATATATCAGAAACTCCGCAGCTGTAGCCGGAGCTGCGGGATGTCCTGGCAGGCAGGAGGTGCGGGGTTACAGTGTAGAGAAAAACCTGTAGCAGTGGCAGAGAAATGGTGAGGTTGGGCAGAGGAAGCCCAGCTCCCTAATATGGTCGGGAGAGACTCCCTCAGAGGGGCTCAGGGCTCGAGGTCCTGGGTTTTCTCCTGAGGCACCCGAGCAGGTGGTGAGTGTGAAAAATGCCATTCACTTGTTTTAAAATTTTAGAAGTTTAATAATAATAAAAATAGTAACGAAAGTAGTAATGAAAATAATAAGGAAAATTAGGACAATAAGAGACAATAAAACAGAGAATTACGGACGTCCAGGTGTCTGGCATTCACCACCAGGCACCCCTTGCTAACAAGGGTATCCCTTAAAAGCAATAGCCT
>VWZV01005811.1:0-183327 GCA_013397155.1 Irena cyanogastra
ATCTGGAACTCTCAGTGCACAGCGCATCATTATCACTGCAGCTGTGGCAGCAGCTGCTTCAGTGCCTTCCTCATTGACTTCCACAAAGGATTTGTGAACAACTTCAGAGAGCACCAGCTGGTTGCCAGATGAGATGCCTGAGAAGTCTGCCTTCCCCAAGTCAAATGCATCAGGCATTCCCATGCTGGTCAGAAGGGGTTTCAGATCATAATTTTCTTCCAGTTTAAATCTGGGTAAAGACACTCTCACTTTTGTAGAATCCATCATTTCAGGATTGATCCAATCTATTAGCTTCTCATATGTAAGTTCTCTTTCCAGCTGAAGAAAAATTCCAAATTTACTTAATTACAATGGGAAATAAGTCAGTGTTACACAAGCAAAAGAACTGATTGTGGGATTTATTTACATAGTGCATAAGATGCATCTTTTTTAACCTGGTTAGTCTGTCTCAATACAAATCTGTAAGTTATACCTGTTACTAAAGAATACTGCCCCTGCCAAGATCATTACCAAATGTTTGTTTTGCTAGCTATAATAGGGATCAATCTCCTCCATGTAATGTTTACTTCTACAGAACATGTTAAATTGTTCAGTTTTTTTTAATTTTTAGTTATGGGACAGATGGGCACAGAACAGCTAACAAGGACCCAAGGAAACCAAACCCAGTTCTTCTATCTCTTTACCAAAGGTTCATCCTTCAGGTCAGTCAGCATCATGAAAATACTGTGTTCACAAAGGCCCTTTGCAGTCAGTCTTAGAAAACTTTAGTAATAAACTCCTTGTCCAGAGTGCCAAAGAGCCCAAACTTGTATCCTACCCTCACCACAAAAGACATCCTGCCCTTTCCTCTGAGCCTTTTTCCATGCAGTGAGCCACGCACCACCCACCAGCTGCTCAGCACAGATCTACAGGACAAGCCACAGGACTTCCAAAGAGCCCACCCAAAATCCCCCTCTCCACATGCCATCATCACCACACTGTGCCTTCACCACAAGCACAGCTGACCTCTGCTCCTGAGCAGGGCCACCTCTTCTTCCAGAGCCTCGGGCTAAGGGAGCAGCACACAGCCTCAGCAGCACTGACATAGGGCGGCACTCACTTTGGGGACAGGGAGGAGAGGGACATTTCTGCTGACCTTCAGCACCAGGGACACAATTGCTCTGGAACTGCACTGCAGGTCTCTGTGCAATTCAGACTTTCTTCCCTGGAAGGATTCAGCCTGTCTTTGCACTCAGCTCAACAACTTACTCTTTCCAAGCCTGTGGATCCATCCTGGATTGCATCGGGGAGCAGGATGATCATGCTCAGTTCATAACCCACATACGGGAGCTCAAGGACTTTGGTCTGGAAGTCTCCAATGTAGGTCATGTTAAAATCTGCCTCCTTGAACATCATCTGCACAGGTCTGGTTTCATTCTAGAAATCAAGAGATGCCAACAGTTAGTGCTGAGCTACTCTGCTGGTCTCTAACTATGAAGCTGGCAGCAAGTGACTCAGGGCCTTTCAGGATTTGACCAAAGCGAACTGATCACACACCACAGAACACAAACACCACACTGTCCTTTGTAAACAACTAAAAATCCTGAGATTAATTTTTAATTAGTAATGCAGAAATGTCTGTGAAGATTCCTTTAAGGTAAATACATGTCCTTACCCTTTTGTTCATTTAAGAACTAGTGACAAACACTAAAGTGAGCTAGTAATAAGCAGGGGCATTGTTCTTTGCTATAAATGAATGTCATTTCAATGTATGTGTTTTTACTCCAAGTGGTTCCAAGCACTATAACAAAGACTTACAGTAGTTTACAATATTACAAAGACTTAGAATATAACTACCAAGAAATTTAGAATTCTTAAAAGTCATAAGGATAGTAATAAGGGGAGAGATTTTATTCTCCTTTTCATTCTCTGCTATCCTGTTCCATTTCCACATGGAGCATCAGTTAACATTGTTTACATTGTTTTCCTCCTTCTCAGTTTCATTGCTTTCTCTCTTCCCTTCATGAGATTGGCACATATGTAGCTTTTTGTTATTAAAGTAATGCCCATTGAAATAATGCCCAGAGAGAATATGGCAGAAATTATTTTGAAGCAGCAATGACACAAAAAAATGATCGATAAGCAAAAGAAAAGACAGCAATATAAAATCATGCAGTGAGTCATAAGGAGTACAAGAGTCACAGAAATAATTTCACAGGATGTTGGAAATGTTCCTGGGAAACAAAGTAACTCTTTGTTACTCAACAGGACGTAAAATAGCTAGCTTAAGATTTCAGCTTACACCTTGGATTTCCAATTGTTCACTGATGACAAGGTGTCAGGAACCTAGCCAGCCCAGCAGTCTCTGAAGTGCTCTTGTAGAGACTAGGGGGTGAGCAGCAACACTCAATTATTTAAAAGTGCTAGTGGCACTTTCAAACATTCTTGGATTTATTTCACCACTGGGGGAAGGACAGTTTCCAGACAGGCAGGAGGGCTTCAATGCTCCACAATGGTTGCTTCAAGCAGGTGAGTTAAGGAAGGCACATTACCAGTTCTTGTTCATGACTCCTGGAGGCCACCCTAGAGCTGCAAGGAATCCTGGGGGGCAGCCAAGGCCTGCCCATGCCAGGGACCAAGTCTTCCTCAAGAGCACTGACCTACTTCTAAAAACAAGACTGCAGAGTACACAGTTCATCGAAGGAAATTTGTTTTCCATATCTTTTGGATTGGTTCAGGGCAGATATGCAGCAAGGAAGCGCTGACTGAAGAAGACTGAAATTCACAACCTTGCACACCTGTCTTTGTGCTATATGAAAGTTCAAGTAATTATGTGAAAGTTCAGAGGAACCCAGAAAGGGAGCATTCATATGAAAGGGAAAGGGCATAAGGACTCTCATACAGCCAACCAAGGCAACCCTGTGTGAAGGATTTCATTTCTTCTTAAAGGTGGTCATTTGAAACAACCTCAGACTAACAGTGTATTGTCAGCATTTTAGCACATCATACCTTATTAATTTGGAATGGCCTTTCTCTGGTACTCTCTTTCCTGAACTGCTCTTCCCAGTTGCCTTTGAAATAGATGGCATTCACCAACACAAGTCTGGTCAGGGAACCAAGAGTCCCCTCTGCCAACAGGTTCTGAATTCTACCTTTATGATACAAGGAAAAAAACCCACATTATTTAATAGTTGGAAACTTATTATTATCCCAGTTCGCATCAAGTCTGCAATTAATACACAGCAGAGAATTATATACCAGACACAGCAACACCTCACCATTTGAGTTGTCTGAATTCACAATACTGCATCCTGATCTAGGTGTTTACCCAAACAATGGCTGCCATTGAACACAACTGAGCACTTCCCAAAGCACTCACCTTCAGTCCTTTCCTCTACCCAGCCATTGATTTGTTTCCTGCAATCCTCCCAAGCATGCAGGAAGTCCATCTGTTCTAGGCCAGCATGGTAGGACTTCTGACTCAGCTCTATAAAAGACTAACAGGGACATTCACAACAGATTTGCAGCAAGAGATTTACTCTCATTCAGACACACACGATCCCTCCATCCTCCAAGGAAATCTGCCAGCTTTCCTTTCCAAGCATCATATAGAGCCATTAAAGTTCTGGCTGACAAGTTCCTACTAGGATTTATACCACTTCTTTGAGCTAGGAATTGATATTAGTGATATGGCTTATTCAGTCTACTACAAACTTCTACTTTAATTCATTGACAATGATATGGCTATTTTATTTCTTGTGTTTATTTTGTGCTTCAGGGACATAACATATGATTTTGTAAGACCTTTGCCAAGAGATTCATCAACCATTTGTCCCACGTAAAAATATATGAATGGATCACAGAATCCTCAAGTGTAGAGACTGATGGATTTTAGCCTGCTTTGCCATATTCAGATCACAGGTTATTTAAAAGAAGATTCTCCTCCAAGTTCAGACACAGGGCTCTGGTAGAATCTATTGCACCCCAGGATCTCAGCACAGAAAATTTGGAAGGCAAACCCCAGAGGAAAGATGTAGCAAGTGCATTAGTCTGAGAAATTCCACAAAATTAATGGCTACTTACTTGAAGAAACTCAAATGTCTTCTCTCCATAGAGACGGTTTGCAGTTCTCAGGATGTAGTTGGTGTTTGGATCGTTAATTTCAGAGAGAAGGGATTGATACCCATTGTGAGCATCCTGGGTGTTCTTCAGAGAAAGCACCTGCACAAAGACACCATCCTCCGTGGTTGTACAAGTAACAAATTCATGAGTAGCATAGTCACCAGTCTTGATTTTCCTTCCCTCAAGCCAAGCAGCACAGGATTACAGAATGGCTGAGGTGGGAAGGGACCTGTGGGGACAATCTGCTACAAAGCCCTACCCAAGCAGGGACATCTACTGCCCATAGTCCAGGACTGTGTCCAGAGAGATTCTGAGTATCTCCAACTATGGCAACAACATAAGTTTTTGAGAAACTTTTATTAAAAGTAAATGTAAAAAAAAAAATAAAAAATAAAAAAGGGGGTTTTACTCTACTCCCTCTTTGCAAAAAAGCCAAATGTCAGAACTAAAATTACTGTTTCTGCACGTAATCTCATCAGGTGATATGTAAAACACATGCCAAGTACTATCTGCTACCTGAGCAAGTTTAAAATGAAGAAGTGTAAACCATGCTAGCAGTTTGACTGTGGATTGTCACTGTGGATTTCTTTTTTTATATGTCTGGCTACATTTTGACTATATCATCTGATTTTAAGCCTAAACAAGGAAGCAGAAGATGATATTTTATGTAGCTTAAAGATAGATCAAGCCAAGTTAAAAAAAAAAAAAAAAGAAAAACACACACCTCTCGATTACATATTAAAGAAGATCTGTCTCAAAAACCACAAATAAAAAACCCCACAAACTAAACCCAGGAAATTCTTCAGTTCATAAAGAAGGAATGTCTCCCTTCAAAAANGCCAAACTACATATTTATTTTACCGATTTAGAGTCTGCTACTGGATTTCAATCCCATACCTACACAGTGGGACATCTTTTGACATATTTTGCAGGCACAACAGCTTTTTGTTCAGGACTTCCTGAAAGAAGTCTCTTCTGACTCCACACAGAAAATAATTTCCCTTTATTGGACCACCAGAGCCAAAGTTAGACATCAGAACGGCAGAATTACCAACTCTTACCTTCTGTAAGTCTATAGATCTTCAGTGGTAGCTGCAGCTTGCTTCCACTTGTGCACGCTGAGTTTTAAACCTGCCAGCCAGGCTTGGAGAAGTTAGCAGAATGACTTGGCCTACCAGATAGAAGAAGGGAAGAAAAAAATTCAATGTTGCCAACATGACAGGTGACTGCAATTTCCTGCTGTATTACAAAGAGAAAAAATCAAAGTTCATTTTAGCTCCATTTTATTGCCTGCAACACAGCAACACACACAATCATAAACTCAGTGCCTGCCATACTCTGTATACATCTGCTATAGGTAGTGAATCTGAGATTAAACGCCACACCTATTAAATGAGCAATAAGTACTGAAACACTGAGTTAACCACAGATAAGTATCATAAGTCACCATAAGATAAATGCTCATAGTTTTTACTATCTCTTTTGTTCTTCCCTTTAGGCAGGGCCAAGTGTTGACATGTTGCTACCAAATACAAAACCACCACCTAATTCGTACTACTGATTCATTATCTTAGACAGAGGGTTGAAAAGAACAAGTTTCCACATGCATGCTTTTCCAACCAAGAAAATTCCTTGCTAGCAGCTTTGCTATAAACAGTAGCAGAAATAGTTATCCTATTTCTCTTCTCCCATAACTTGAAAAAAATACAACCAAAAAACAAGTATGCTAAGATGGAAACAATTCTCCAATTGTGTCTGAATGAGTAATTTATGCACCGCACAGCCTAAAGAGGAGACAATAGCATTCACATTGGTTACAATGAAGATCAGAATTTTCCTACTGTTCCAGTATCTGCAGATTGCTAGCAGTAAGGTTTTTTTGACCTCCGGGTCAAAACACACAGGAACAGTGACACCAGCAGGCAGTTATTTTCTAGAAAGTGTCTGTAGGGCTTTCACAACAGGCAAGAATTTACAGACAAAAGGACACAACTGATCCTATTTGCCTCCCTTGAAATCAAGGGCATTTAACCAAATCATAAATAATATTCAACAGCTGGGACACAAGGCTAGAAGTTACATCTGCACAGTCAACTATGCTTTCTCTGCAGCTCAGGAGCAGCAACATAACTGCAGACACCCTTCTCATCAGAGACAATGCACAATTTGGAATCCACAGTTTCGAAGACAATACAAAATGACCTCACTTTAAAGAGCAAAAAACCTCATGATAAAAGTACCTATTTGTCAGTCAGTTGTAAACTGCTGCAAAGCCCTCAGTGGTCAAAGGGTTTGCTGACAGGAGCTCATTCCTCTGCTCTCCCCATGCTCTGCAGGTCAGCAGTGAGACACTTGTGTGGAGGTTTTGTGTTCCTACCACTTTGAATTTGAAGCATATATTCTCAGCAGTCGACACCTATGCTTCAGGACAGCCTTTATGGACCGAAAGGCTGTATGTAGATCAGTCAGCAGACAACCACTGCAGGGCCTCGCCATGGGGAAACCACAGTAGAGTGCAGCTCTCCTCCAGCCCACAGCCCAAGAGACACTTCCAATCAAAACTAAGACATGGATCAGTGTCCAGTAAACAAGGACACTTCCCCACATCGTGTCACCTACATCAGAGGAGTCTCAAGCTAACTCTTTCAAACTCAACCCCAGAGGGATCTCACGGCAATGAGCACCAGGCCATGTCCATCTCCACAGACAAAGCTCTGTCCCGGCCACAGACACCCCTTTTCCCACTCGCTGAATCAAAGCAGGCTTCCTTGAGGGAAAAGGCCTCATTTAGGATTTGGAGAGTTGGGAGCGATGTTAAAACACTTCCAGGGCGAGACCGTGGACAGCTCCTGGTGATGGCCCTTGGCATCGCAGCTCTCCCTGGGACGCAGGGTACGCCATGACCCCGCTGCTGTCGGGCTCCTTGACCCATGTGCCTCTGCAGGGGAGGGGAGGGGCAGGGAGGAGCCTGACACTGTGCCAGCAAGCTGGGGCACAAAAAGCCAAAGGTTTGGCCCTCCCTGGAGCAAAGAGTTCCTCTTCCGCCTCCGCCCCGGGCTTGGCCCCACGGAAGACGTCCGGGCCCCGCATCCCCGCGGTCCTCTCGGCGCTCCCACAAGAAGCGCTCCAGCCGCGGCTCCAGCTGGCAAGAAGCAGCGGTGTGTAGAGAACGTCACGAAAGAGGGAAAGAAAAATAAGAAAATACAAAACGCAGTAAAACCAACGCCATTCTGCTCTACTTCCTAAAAAAACCCGCAAAACAAGACAACCCTAAAAAACACAGGCACAGGCTTCCCGTAGAAAACCTTCAGGACAACGCAGCAGCAGCAGCAATAGCAACGCGGCCGCCGCACTCACCCCGCCGGCCGCCGCGCTCCCTGTTCCCGGAAGCGCAGCCGAGCAGAGGGAAAGGACGGGAGCCCGGCCCCTCCCGGGATCTAGCCAAAGGCTGAGGTGCTTCCCCCTTTGGCCGCCGGGAACGGGCAGGCGCTGTAGCCCCTCCCGGTAAAATGGCGGCCCCCCCCGCCTCAGTGAGTCCTGATAGCCGCTTCTCCCCTCCTCTTGCAGCTCCGCCGGCCACGGCCCGTATTTCTCCACCTCTGCCTCCCTCTCGTGGCAGAGCTGACAGAAAACACCCCCGGTCCATGAGGCGCTATTAATTACTACCACTTGTTTCTGAAGCTAGCATTGCTTTGAGCCGAATTGAGCTGTTGCTGTGGCCAGACACCGTACGGGCTTAACCCTTCCTCTCATTCCTGAAGGTTTGAGTGAGGCAAATAGCCCTAAGAGAGGTGGATTTTTTAGAAAGTTTTATTAAAAGGAATCTGTGGAGTAACATGAGGGTTATTGAGAGCTGATGAAGACTTGCAGCTGAGATGTGGCAGGAAAACAAGGGGATGGCCACAGGTGAAGGCTGGGAGGATTTGCCTCCAGTAGTAACTCCAGGGCTTAGTTTCGGGCTAAAAAGCAAGAGCTGGGTCTGATTGCTGCAGGCTGGGAGTACACGCTAGGACCACATCAGGATAAGTGGCCCTCATCATAAGGGTGAGGAGAAAGACTCTGGCAAAATATATTTGTGCACAGTGCTGTGAGTGGGATAGAAATGCCACAGTGATATATAGTGATAAGGGCAGAGCTACCCATGGCGGCCGGATCCAAATGATCGCTAGGCTTGCTCCATGGGTACGAGGCATCACACATTCCCCGTGGCACTGCCATGGCTGTCCCTTCAGCTTAGGAAGGAGACACTGGGGAGCTGTGCCTCAGGCACCAGGGTGTGTGGTCTGATGAGGAAGGAGTTCAAGTCCTGGTCCCCTGGTTGCAGAGAGCTTCAGGTTTGGGGTTTGCCTTTGTGCTAGCAAGCAGGCATCTCCTGCTCTGCAGCACAAGGATTCACTGACTAGGGTGAGCAAAATCTGCCAAAGAAGAGGATGGTTTGTGATTTGTTGTGTCTGATAAAGAAGATAAAAGGGTGGTCAGCTTTGAAAGTCATTGTTGGGACTCTTGATCTCATCATCAAGACACCTGTGGCAGCGGCTGCCTCGGTACCTTCTTCATTGACCTCCACAAAAGCTTTGTGAATAACTTGTGAGATGAAAAGATCCTTCTTCCCTGACATCGCTGTGAAATCAGCCTGACCTGGGTCAAAAGCATTTCGTATTCCCATGCTGGTCAGAGGGGATTTAAGGTCATAATTTTCTTCCAGCTTCAACTTGGGCAAGTATAGATCCACTTCAGCTTTCATCATATTGTCTGATTTGGTCCATTCAGACAGTTTCTCATATGTCAGCTCTCTTTCCACCTGCAAGGAGTCGAGGAAGAAAACAGTTGGAATGTGAAGGACATAGACAAGACATGCACAGACCGGTGTCTTAGTGCTAATCAAGAACATGTAAAACAAGACCCAGCTACCAGCAGTGACTACAGATGGAACGTGCATCATATTTAGAGGGCGTGACCTGACAAAGTGCTGAATGACTTATACTCCTATTTATTTTCTTAAAGGTGGTGAGGTGTAGGCCTGAAGCCTCAGAGTAGTTTATCATTTTTTCCTCTGGTGTGAAGAACATGCTTTTTTTGCAATGTATTACTTATAACAATAATAATAGGTGCTTGATGTGTATGTATATGGATGAATTTTCTCTTAGTAATGATAAATAAATGGCATGCATGGGAACTGAGGTACAAACGAAAATATTTGCCCTGCTCTGTTTAGAATCTGAAACTGATCCTGGCATAGTCATGAGTTGCTGTGGGCACCTTCTGGGTCAGGGTAGTCAGCACTTAGTTTGAGAAACCTCACCAAAAACTTATCAGCTGGAAATCCAGACTGAAAATGACATGAAAATGAATTAATACAGCCCTCAGGAGAAGGTAACTTTAGGGCGTGGTGATTCAGAGGTCATCCTTGCTTTCCCTATGCTATAGTGGCAATAAGAAAGACGATACAAAATAAGAATACAAAATAGTCTAAGACAGTTGTGTGGACATAAGTTTTAGATGTACTATGTTTGCAATGTAACCACATGTCCTGAATCCTAAGCCGAAAATCATGGTGTTGCAGTTTTTGAGACAAAGTATAAGCACAGCAGAGCTGTTATACTGTGATTTTGAAGCTTGTTCTTCCTCACTCTTTTCATCTGTTTCTGTTACTATTTCATAGTGTATGTGATGCAACAGTAGGTCAGCTTTACCAGCTCCAGGCCAGTAGTGTTATCACTGATGTCATCAGGTAGGAGAACGAACATGCTGAGTTCATTTTCCACATATGGCAGCTCAATGATTCTGAATTTCATGACGGTTTCATGGAGTATGAAAAATTTATCTTTCAAAAACATCATGTGTACTGGTTTAGTCTTGGTCTGGAAAAAATTCAGACATAAGAATTACCTTACACATTAAAAGAATGATAAAATTTACTTGCTTCATTGAACTGTAAACAAGTACAAGATTCAGCAGCATCTGGATACCCAGGACCTTTTTGTTTAGACAGGATCACATACACTTCCCTTTTCCAAGTCTTTGAGATCTTTATAAAAAATTAGTATAAACACACAAGCTAAATAACTACTAACTGAATCCCATGTAATGTATTTCTAAATTTAAAATAATGGAATTAGCTTGATAATCAATTAACTCTCTTTGCAGGCCTTGGTATTCACCCTGTGAATTAAACCCTTTCTGGCACCTGTATATTTGATTTGTGTGGTAGTGGGGAAGCTGCAAGGATGGTTTCTGTGAGGATATATCGGAAGATGCCTCTGTCAGGCAGAGCCAGTTTCAGCTGGCTCCAGGACAGACCTGCTACTGTCCAAATCTGAGCCAGTCAATGACATTGGTAGTGCCTCTGTGATTACTTATTTAAGAAAGGGTAAAAACTGCTACACAAAAGCAGCTGGGAGGGCCAAGTGAGATGATATGGGAGAAACTGCCCTGAAGACACCTAGGTCAGCAATGAAGAAGGGGGAGAAGGTGCTCCAGGCTCTGGGGCTGAGATTCCCCTGCAGCCCATGGTGAAGAAAATGGTGGTGCAAATATTCACCCTGCAACTCCTGAAGAACCCACGCTGGAGCAGGCTCCTGGCAGGACCCTTGATGCTGTGGAGAGCAGCCCTCTCAGGAGCGGGTTTTCTGGCATCACCTGTGACCCCGCAGTGGACTTACACTGGAGCAGTTCTTGCAAAACTGCAGGCTGTGGGAAGGACCCACATTTGATGTGAAGGACTTTATCCCATGGATAGGACCCCACACTTGAGCAGAGGAAAAGTGTGAGGAGGAGGAATGAGCTGTAGAGACAACATGCAATGAGCTGACTACAATATTAGCCCATTCCCTGCACTGCTTTGGGGCACAGGTGAGTCACAAGTGAAGTTGAGTCTGGGAGGAAGGGAGGGTGGGGAGGAGGCACTTTATGTTTGGTTTACTTCACACTAACTTACATTGACAGTAAATTAATTTCTTGAAGTTGAACCTGTTCTGCCTGTGATGGCAATTGGTAAATGCTCTCCCTGTTCTTTCCCTGACACATGACCTTTTCATCCTATTTTTGTCCTCCTATCCTGTTGAGAAGGGGCAGTGATAGGGAGTCTTGGTGGGCACCTGATGGCCGGCCAAGGTCACCCACCACAACCATCTGCTGTCACAGATGCTAAAACTGTAGCCTGTAGTAGGTTTCAGGTACACAGTCACATCAATTGCTTCACGTTGTCTGGCTCACAAAAGGTATTTGCACTCTTAATCTATGTCAAACAAAATGTTTGTTTCCATTGACAAATAGTTTTGCTTGCTTTTGACACAGTCCAAAAATATGTGTGCAGTCAGCTACTGGGAATTGTCAGTGGATGATCATCTAAATACTGTTAGCTCAATGAATAGATCATCTGAATAGATTACTCTCACACACTCAGCTAAAATGACAAACCCTGTGAAAATTCCCTGTGAGGTTTGACACAACACCCAGGGTGCATGTGGGAAGAACAGCTGGATGAAATCCCATGATCTCAGGGTCCCAAGAGCAGAAGTGAGCTCTAGGTGTGTAAACATCGCTCTCAAAAGCAACCTGGTCCTGTTTGAAAATGGTACTTAGAGAAATTTCTTGTCCTTAATCTACTTTCCTTAACTTACTTTGCTTAGCTTACATTTTTTAAATTAACTTTAACTGTTCGCAAGTATTTTGATACTGAGGAGTTATAAACTAAAAATCCAGTTTTCATGGATATGCATAAACAAGACAATGCTGAGTTATTTTCACACTTGGTATTCTTCCTGAGTTTATAGCACTTTCTCAGCTCTAAGTAGTGTTGCAGTGGCATATGAAATAGAGGTGAAATAGACATATTGACATAGGACAACAGACATATCGACAAGAAATTTACCTTGCTTATTCTGAAGGGCATCTCAGAAGTATTTTTCTCTAGAAATTTCTTCTCCCACTTTCCTTTGAAATAAATGGCATTTACTAAGACCAGCACAGTGTGAGAATGGAGAGATCCTGCAGGCAGCAGACTCTGTATTTTCCCTTCAAAATCAGACAAAGAGACTGTTATTCCAGTGTGGCTGCGCAACTTGCCAATTTTAACTGTTCCTTGTCTGTGCCTACCTCTCTTTCAAAAATGTCTGCATTTGGGAGGTTTTTTTACTGTACGTATTTACGTTGTACATATGGTAAAAATGACCTTTTAAAGTATCTCTGTATCCTTTGTCCAGAGAAGTTGTGGATGCCCCATCCCTGAAAGTGTTCAAGGCCAGGTTGGATGGGGCTTTGAGCAACCTGGTCTTGTGGAAGATGTCCCTGTCCATGGCAGAAGGGTTGGAACGAGATGATCCTTAAGGTCTCTACCAACCTAAACCATTCTATGCATTTTCTGTGGTTTTTTAGAATTATATTTATTGGAGTTTTGGTAGTAAATGGCATTGGAAATGCAATGCAATACCATTGCATTTCGGTAAAGCAGGATATCTTGGATGTTCTGTGAAGCTGGTTACAAGCCGCTGAAGAATGCAGAAGTAAAACCCTCATTAATCATTGTGTAGCCACACAGTATCTACCTGTGCCTGCCTTCGAACAGCAATGATTCAGAGGAGGCTACAGTATAAAGAATTGAGGGAAGGACCTTGTAAGGAGCAGCACTTAGGTTGGAGAGAGGCATTTTTCAGACTATTTAGCTGTACTTTACTCATCACCTCCCTGACCTGAGTTTCCACCTTTTGTGGATTCTTGGCTGCAAGAGCAATAAATGTGGTAATACAAAATATTTGAAAGTTAGACAAGAAAAAAGCCATCAGAGTGATACTTACTCTCAGTTTTACTTTCTACCCATGAATTGATCTGTGCTCTGACTTGTTCTGCAGCTCCCTTAAAGTTTACAGCTTGTGGCTTTGCGTTGTAATAGCTTGTAACGAGTTGTAAGAACTTCTGAAAGATAGGATTAAAGAATGTGTGCTTATTTAGTTAAACTTGAGTTATAAAAATATTAGTAATAATCATTTTAACAGATTATACAATCTGCTAATATATAATTTAAGAAAACTTAGTTTATATGTAGTAACCTTTATAGTAAGGCCTGATACATTCTATTCTAAATATTAAGTAAGGACTGATCAAACTTCCGTCTCAAGGAAACTGATACTTCAAATTTTTGTGTTTGAAATCAAAGGTGGAAATTTTTAGTTTTGAAGTATCCATGAAACCTTTATATTCTTTTTTAATTTCTCAAAATTACATTTTATCTCGTTTAAATACTTTTTTCCCCTGCTTTTTGAAGTAGTGTTCAGTACAAGATGGAAGAATAGTCTCATATAAAGTTGAACAAAGGCTTTTAGTTTGCTTCAGAGGTGAGGAACCTGCCAAAAATTTGTGAGGACAATAAAAGGAATGTTCTGGTAGAATAAAGTCACGGCAGAAAAGCAGAATTAATGTTTCCATTGCTGTCTACTGTGAAATCATTCATGGAGATTCCCAGCAGGAAATTCCCTCGATTCTCTGTAAAGCAAATGTACATGAGATTATGGAGAAAATGAGCAGTACACATTGAGAAGGACAAATTGCTGATTACTCAGGAAACCAAACAAACTCCAAAATCAAAGAACAGTAATCTCATTTAAAACCCCCCTTCCAAGGACCTGGAAGATGATTAATACAACATCAGTTTTTAAAAGATTTCAGAGATACAGATAATTACAAACTCATGAGTCGGTGTGGGGCAAATGAATAGAATGGGTGTAGTGGGTGTATGGGTTAACATGACTTATTGAAGGAGTGTCAACAACATTTTGTAACAGGAAATCCAAAATCACAAATCTGTTGGAGTTTTCTGAAGGTGTTAGGAAGCATATGGGTAAAAAGGTTGAGCCATTACAGTCTTTTTGGGTTACCAAAATGCATTTTGCAGGACTTGTCACCAACAGCTGAGCATCCATGGGACGACAGGGATATGTCTCATTTGTTTTAAAGACTAGAAACCAAGAGTAGGAGGGGAAAACATTCACAATGAAGGGTTATTACTGCTGAAGTACCACAGGGATATATGTACTGGCATCTGTGCTACAGTATTTTTTCTATAAAACCAAAGTCTGGATGTTTACATTAAAATATATATATTAACATATTTATAGTTGATCCAGTAAAGTGTAAGATATAGGAAGTGATTGTTACAGTTTAGGAATGAGGTATTGAAGCTGTAATGGACTGGTGCATGAAAAACATCTGCCTAATCATGGCCAAAAATGCAAATAAAAATTTAGGAACTATGAAGAAAAGAGTAGGCAACAAAAGATAGATTTCTATAATGGGATTTTATAATATTATAGCGTGTTCACTGTCTGAGTTTGCAATGCAGCTGTGGCCTCCCCAGTCTTAGAAATGCTACAGTATAAAAAATACAGACACAGGGGATAAGGATGACCAGAGATGTGGAGAAATGTCCTTCAGAACAGAAATGAACCAACAGCAATGCCAACAGGCAGCAAGCTCAAAAAGCTTGCTGCAGTGTATAGCTCAGCTGGGGAAATCCTGGTGCTGAGGGCTGAAGTAGATTCAAAAGACAAGTGTGCAAAGTCCTGAAACAACAGCTCATCAGGGTCGCTTAAGTAGATATGCCCTCTGGTTCAAGAAGTCCCTGAGCTGCAGATCAGTTGGTGGCCACAGCAGATTCTGGAGAAGAATCACTACACAGTTTTCTCATGCACTTCCCAAACTATGCCCACTGCTGAAAACAGATGGACCTCTTGCCTGTCCAAGACTAGCCCTCTATGGCTGTCTTTGTGTTCTCACTCAAACTCCAGTGCTATCATTTGGAATTCTTTTATTGTCTCTATTGATAATCACTCTTAATGCCAACATATTCCCAAGTAAAGGTGTTCAACTCACAGGCAGTAATGGGTAGGTCTTTTCCTCATACAGTCGGTTGGCACTCTTCAGCAAGTAAGTGCTTCTGCGTTTGTTGATGTCAGACAGGAGCTTTTTGAAACCAGAGTGGATGTTTTCTGCTCCCTCATGCTCGGGATCCTTGGAAAGACACACCAATTAATATGGGGGTTTTTTTTCTGTTGTACCTGCTTTATTTAAATTGTTCATGTTGCTTTAATTTAAAAGGAATTTCAGGGAATAAAACTTTTTAAAGTATGTTGCATGTTTACAGCACCGTGTGTAACTAGATAAATGGGATTCTACCTGTAGGGCAGTGATTTATTTCTGCAGTGCTTTGTAGGCATTTGGGGCATCATCTTATGGTGCACCGAGGAAGCTGAGTCTCCTCATTTTTGTTGTTTTCAGGCCTGATTTTCAGTTTCACAAGACCTTTCAGTTCCACAAGGATCCATCAATGCAGCCTGGAAGCATTTGAGGAGGTGTTCTACCCTCACTGAAACTAACGTCAGGGCATGGACTTACCAACTACTCAAATTTCCCTGTTTCACATGGGTGTTTTCTGTTGCTGTTTGGATTTTGGAGAGAGCTTGTTCTGGATGTCAGTGTTGATGGTTTTAGGGAGGATGAGGTTGCTTGCCAGCTGTTTCCAGCTGTTGCTTTGCAAATGGAGGAATGAGCTGCTATCTGCCAGCTGCTCCCCACCAGCCTGGATGCCTGGATGCCATGTCGTGTACTGTGCCCTGCACATGAGACATTGAGAGTCTCTGCCACTGACTCAGGGTGACTTGTCTGTCATTCCTTGCTATGATCTTTTCTCACTCATGCTGAGACGTGGGCTGCCAGGAAGGACACCTAGGAGAGAATTTGGTAGCCAGGGGACACAGGATTGCAGAGGCTGGTTTTTTCATGGGATGGGAACAGAACAAAGGGGCAATAGGGGGAAATAGCTGAAGGAAAAGAATTTGCTACAGACTTTGGTACCATTTATGAAGTCAGTGAGTTGCTAAAATGAGTGCAGTGATTCATCTTGAAGAACCATCTAAACCATCAAGGGAGAGAATGATATAATCCCCTTGCCCTTTTTATTTGAAGTTGATCTAATTTAATTTCTTTCAGCTGTCTTTTAGTTTCTATGCTGAAAAAAAACATGGCTTGTTTGAGTTTAATACTTTTCAGTGATTAGGGAGTTTGTTGAAAACTTATTTCTCCTGCTGGCAGGTCTCTGGGGAGGTGATGAGGCAAGGGTGAGTCAACACACATTACCTTGAAGGGGAATTTTGTCTGCCTGATGTGTCTGTGCATACAAAAGGAGAAAGGGACTTTATTGGGTAGGGCTGGAGTCAGGTGTGAATGCAGTAGTTGTTTATCACTACAGAAAAAAACACCCAACCTACCTGAAGGTGATAAGAAATGGGAATTGTCCAAAGCATATTAGGACCAATGATGTTTTTATATTTCCACAGCCCAGCTAAAACCAAGTGAGACAGTATTATGGCCAATCAAAATGCTGTTAGTGTCTCAGTTCTGCTTTTGAAAGACTGAACTCATGAGTTTTACAGTCATATTACCTGCTTGTTCACTTTTTCTGTATATAGTTCTTACTAAATCGAGACAGTAGATAATAGACTGAAAACAAGCAGATGTTAAAAGCCTAAAGCAATTGGCTGCATTGGGCTATCCCATTCTCAGAGATTTTTATCTCAGGGTCTTTTGTTGTAATAAATACCAGCTTTATTTTCTTTGGTCTTGCTGGAGAAGGCCTTGTTGTCTCAGATGAACCTTCTTCTCTTGCAGTCTGGTTAAAATGAAGAACCTGTGATGATGATGATAAATGTTCATAAAGACAGCTTGTTTGTTTGAGATTAATATGCCCAAGGGTTGTAAGTATCTTCGTTTTCTACAGTAATTCACCAGCCATGCCCAGTGATAGTCTGTTGAAGTTATTGAGGACAAGACCCTACTCTTGATTAAATCTCTGTAACTGTATCATTACTATATAGATTTTAGCCACATGGACTGTTTAATAATAGATCAGTATTATGACTGGAACAGGCTCCTCAGGGAGGTGGCCACAGCACCAAACCTCATAGAGTTCAAGAAGTTTGGACAACACTGTCAGGTGTATGGTGTGACTCTTGTGGTGTCCTGTGTATGGCCAGGAGTTGGACTCAATGATCCTCATGGATCCCTTACAACTCAGTATATTCTATGACACTCTGATATTTTCAATACTCACATATCTCCATTATTTGTGGAAGAATTACCATTTTTATAGACTAATTATGTCACAAACTGAGATTTGTGCCTCTCCTGTGCAGCCAAACACATGTTCAGGAGAGCTTGCTAACTTCTGTATGCAGTATGAGAAGGCAGATATACTGCTGCCAGAACCAGCTCTAGAAGCAATAATATCTTGCTCAGGAGTTTATCTCGAGATTTCCTTTCCCTAGCATATCGTAGCACCATGTTAATTTTTTTAATAAAGGTGTCTCCTCATTACTTTTTGGCACTATATTAGGTTAGTTATTCTGTTCAGAGGGCAGTTAAAATGGAACAGAGAGCTCCGAGCAAGACCAACAGCAGCCTCTAATGTCAATAACTTCTCTTTGGCAGACCCACTTGCAATGCTCTGTGAACTGTAAGTGTAAGTAGGGTTGGTGGAGAGCACTTGGAAATAAAGTGGAAGTGACCTGCTGTAGTGTTGGTACAGAAAAGAGCCCTGCTCATGCTGTCAACATTGCGGATCACTGTCCTCCCATGCTGTTCCTTGCTGTTCTCCATAGGTAGGATACCAGTGCAATTTATGTAGGAACCCCCTGTAAGGTGGTACACAGCTAATTTCAGAGCTTACCTCAGCCATCTGGGTTGCAGTGTCACCTTTTGCACCCAGGTGGACCATGGCAAGAGCAGTTGCAATACTCCAAGGAGAAAAAAAAATGTTTTGGCCTTTGGAAGTTTCATTCAGCTTTTTGTAAAGGTCCAGAGTGAAGCTGTTGGTTGACACTGAGAGAGATTCCATTGGTACACCTGAGATAAACGAGTGTCAGAGAGAGGTGGTGACTGCCCCTTCACTTCTTTTAAAAAAATACAAAGCTGCCAGTGGGAAATTGCCTGCGCCTCTCAAAAACAGTCAGAAGATACCCCTGGGTAAAATACTGCACAGAGACCAAGTACAGTCAGCTAGTTAATTTCTTTCTAAGACCTACATTATTTTTTCCTTCCTCATCACTTTCAGTCTCCTTGCCAGTTTTATTTGGTTTTCATCAATTGAGAACAAGTTTAGCTAGAAAATTTTTCAGAGTTTAGACTTGTTTCAAAAACTTATTTGCTCTTTGCTATATTTTCATAGAGTTATTCTTTGATTCTGAGAGAGTGAAACAGACTAATGTCTCACTCTGCTGCTTTGAGCTTTTTTCTATTTATTTAAACTTCCTGTGCTGTTATTTTCTGCTGAAAAAAAAGCATGCTGAGTTCATGTGATTCACTCCATATATATCTGGAAGGCTACTCTAGAGACAGATTTTTTTATGTTCTTGGTGTAGGTAAACCCATATTTGGAAACTGTAGCTGGATTTGCTAATTTCTGTTTTTCAAGAAAATTCTTGTATCTTACATACAACACCAAATAGTTCCTCTTTTAACCAACAGCAAATTTTCTCTGGTTTCCTGCTGGTTTATCCTACACATTTTCCATCCTTCTTCTGCTTCTTTTCTTAAGTATGTTTTTACAGGACAAAACCCAAGCAAACAAATAACCACAAGCCCAGGATTAAACTGATTTTCCATAATGCATCTAGAAAAAGTCACTTTTTGGTCAATCTAATAAATATTTGGTCCACCTTGATAAATATTAGGACAAACTCAGACATTTCCATTGTCTTCATCAGAATAGAGACTAATAAAACATTTGGTAAAGTCAGTTTAAGATGGCATCAAGTAAAATTTAAGCATTAGATCAACAACAGCAATTGGACATTTGAATCCATCTCCACTCACAATTTGTGTGGTTAAATCAAAACTGCAGTCCTCAAAGTGGGCTGCTTCCATGGAGTGGCAGAGATGCCTGGAGCCTCTGAGGTCCTCAGGTTCTGTTTTTAAAGCTTCCTAGAGCTCTGCAACAGCTTTAAAGAATTCCCAGGAGTGCTTTAGAGGTGAATGCTATGCAGCCTAGCTCACACCTAAGCATTTTTAGGTCCTTCAAATCACGTCTTACTGCCGTTCCTGGAGATGCTGATACTCCCTGGTGATTAAGGCACCCTTCCTACAGGTCAGGAAACTTTCTGCCCTCCCAGGCTCAGCAGGTTTTGCCCAACCCCAGTTTTCATTCTGTCCACTGTGCCTCAGCACAAGGTTTTCCTGAGAGCTACACTTTGTAGTAAAAAATAAACACTCCCTTCCCCTGAATGACATCTGTGCCAGCATTTAACCACTCAGTTCCAAAGAATTTTAAGTGAATTTTTAAGACTTTCAAATAAAAGCTAGTTATTTTGATACAAATATCTAATTACCTGAAATCCTGAGAGAGAAAAGAGTTAAGATCTGTCTTCAGTCAGGGTCTGTGGCGATCTGTGGGGCAATTAGTACTTTTGGAAATGTAGAAATATTTGCGCCTCCCTTTCCTTATCTACGTCCTCTTCTGGTATTAAATGTGCACGTTCCCTCATTTATTCCTAGTTCTTCTCTCTATCATCTGCTTTCAGAACTTAGAGACCTCCTCAATTCAGGGTCACTGCTAGTGGGTGTACGTCCTGGAACATGAAGGCCAGTTCCTTACAGGTGTCCTCCACAACCTTGGAGTTTGGTCTGCAAAAAAGTAGGAATTGCAGAAAATAATTCAACCACACTGCATTGCCAGCAGATACAGTGAAATAATTTTACAGCTTCCTTTTCTCTATACTCTGCCATCTGGGGAAATTAATAGAAACTGATCTCAAAGCTATGGCTAAAAGGGAATATTGAAATAGACTGTTAATCTCATTGATCCTCTAGTTAAATTTGAGGGGAAGCATCTAAATACTTGTAGACCTCAGGTCACATAAAGCCCTTATTTCATACAAGGATATTTTGCATTTTTGCTCTTTTTTTAAAGAAAACATATCACAAAGGAAGTTCAGACAGTATTTACACAGTCACCTAAAATAAGTGATGAAGTAAGAGTGAATGTTGGGCTCATTTGAACTGGTGGATGTTGTTTTGAAAGACTTCTGGTCCTAGTAAAGTCAGTGAAGGTGCTTTAGATACCTACAGGCCCTGCATTGTACTGAGCTTATTATCCCGCTCTGATAGACTTAGGGAGTTTGAATCATCCACCAAAAGCTGAAAAGCCACTTGGAAGTTCTGCTTGTAATGATTTCTTTTACTGAAACTGTCATATAAGAGCAGGGAGCAGAAACAGGAGAATATGTAAAACTGGGTATCAGCAAAGGTGTAATGTAAGATATACACAAATGTTTTACTTTAAACCAGTGTGATTCTGATCTTAATCTGTGTAACTCAGGTTAAGTTTTATTGATAAATTTCATTTGTGATCATGATCTGTATTTGCTACATTCAACCTTAGTAAAGAATGGCCCCTGCCCACCAGAATGGCACATGCAGAGCAAACAAATTACCTGCATGCTGTCAACCTACATAGAAAAAGCATCAGTATGAAGTTCGTCTTTTGAACAAGGATTATATTTTAGTGCTTCTATACACTTAAAATCTGACTGCTGCATATGCCGTGCAAGGTTGCAAGAGAGATATGTGTGCCTTGCTTTCTTCATACCTTTTAAGTGCAGTTTTTGTGCCTTGAATGTCATCTAATTTTTTTGCTTCAGAAATGTATTATGCATTGTTGTATTTACTTAGGAGCTTAAGAAATGTTTCTACTGTGTATCTTAATATGCTGTTGTTTGTTTTTTAGACAAATTCATAGAAGAAAAACACCCAAGCAGTTAGTGGTACTACAAGCTACAAAGATTGGCCAAAAATACAGGAAAATGAAGAAAGGGTTCCCAAACTGTGTAGACACTCTTTGTGGTATATACCAGCTGCTGCAAGATCCTGTTTGGTAAGAGACTTTGGAGTTACAGAAGGAAACACATTAGCCAAAAGAGAACTCTTGGTTTTGCAGTGCCAGATGTAAACAGCGAGAGAAAATAGTGAATTGATGCAGATAGAATGGTTAAAAAAAGATTTCACTGGATCACAACACCTGACGTATTGACTTCAAGTGGATTGACCTTTGACAAATGGTCATAGAAAGTTTTTTGATAGAATCAGTCATTTTCCTCTGGCATATTGATGAAGAAATTTGGTCTTTTTTGAAGCCATCTTTCATGCCTATCTGGCTCAGCAGGGAGGTTGTATTTTTCTGTCTGATTGATTACCATATTCCTGTGCCTGTACTTTGTAAATGATCCATTCTGAGTAGGCTTTTTGGGCATTTGTTGAAGATTAGTTCTCTTGCAGTTATTGCTAGTAATAAGCAGCAGAGTTTAAAATCAGTGTTAGTCCAATTACGGATTTTTAAGTGTTATACTAAGTCCAATTACTGCAAAAAATTCTATTCAGCTACGTTCCCTAGGAAGAAAATGAGACCAAGTATCACATGTGTTGCAATAGAACTGTAAAGACAGGACTAGAAATAACATATGAAAAGGGGGTTCTTGTGCCTGTTTGTGGTGGCAAAATAAAACCTTTAAAGTGTTGGATGCATTTGCATTGCAGTTAGAAAGCAGTGGGGGTTTATATGTCCTTGTCTTGTATACTAACAGTACACCAACACTGTAAATTTTCATGGCTTTATTAGTGCAACTGATGTCTGCCATTTCTTCTTTTCATGAAGTCCATCTACCACAGAGGTAGTCCATCTACCACAGAGGGGATTATTTTATGAATCTGGGATTGGTACTGGAACACAAAAATCCCCATCTTTCAGGATAAACTGAAATCATGTTAATATACTGTGTTTTGACAAACGTGGAATCACTAAGTGACAAGCAGTTCATGCTCACAACGTGTTTGTATTGAGGCTTGCTTTATCAGTTCCCAGTAAGTACTTCTTTCTTTAGTTTTCAAAGTTGCTGTGGCTTTTCAAAGAGGAGTTTATGGACCTGAAGTTGCAAATTTTGATGATACAGAACAAACCCAAGGCTTCTTGAAAACAGTTTTTTGGAAATGCAGTCACGTTGCACCTGTTGTTGACTAGTGCCTTACAGGATGTAACAAAGAAGGAACCAGGCTCTTCTCAGAAGTTCCCATGAGTTTTGCACAGCCTGGTTTTTGGTAGTGGGGAAGCCACAGAGGTGGATTCTATGAGAAGCTGCCAGAAGTTTCTACCATGTTCAACAGAGCCACTCCCCAATGCCTCTGAAGATGGACATGCTGCTGGCCAAAGCTGAGCCAGTTAGAAAGATTGGTAATTCCTCGGTGAAAACATATTCAAGAAGAAAATCAAAACAAAGTGCACACAGTGTTTTTCTAACCAGAGAAGAGGAGGAGGTGAGAACATGTGAGGGAAACAACATGGAGACACCAAGGTCAGTGGTGAAGGAGGGGGAGGAGGTGCTCCAGACACCAGAACAAAGATTCCTCTGCAGGCCATGGTGAAGACCATGGTGAAGCAGCTGTGCCCCTGCAGCCGGTGGGGATCCATGGGGGATGCAGAGATCTACCCACAGCCCGTGGGAGAGGTGCCCATGCTGGAGCAGTGGGTGCCTGGAGGTGGCTGTGGTCCAATGGGAGACCCAGTGGAGAGAGGGGCCCCTGCTTCCAGGCTGGAGCAGCCTGTCCTTGGAGGACTGCACCCCATGGAAGAATGACCCACAGCACAACAGTTTTTTGAAGACTTCTGCTTGTGAGATTGGAGCCATACTGGAGAAGTTCACAGAGAACTGTCTCTTATGGGAAGGACCCCATAGTTTCACAGGGTAAGGACTTCTGTCCCTGAACACTGGAAGAAAACCCGAGGTGATGAACTGACCAAAACCCACATGCCCTGTCTCCCTGCACTGTTGATGGGAAGGAGGAAGAGGCTGGGGGAAGAAAAGGTGTTTTAAGGGCTTGTTTTATTTCCTATTATCCTCCTCTGTTGTGATTTGCAATAAATTCACTTTGTACCTCTAAGCCAAGCCTGTTTTGCCCTTGGAATGTTTTCTCCTGGTCCTTATCTCAATTCATGAACCCTTTGCCATTTTTTTTTCCTCTCTTCTGCCCAGCTGTGGCAAGGGAGGGTGAGTGAGTGACTTTTGTGGGTGCCTGGCGTTTGGCCAGTGTCAAACCACAACAGATGACAAGAGGCAATGGGCACATGCTGAAAACATGAAGTTCAATATGAACATAAGAGAAGATGAAGATGGTCACTTATGAGGATGGTCAAACACTGGCATGGGTTTCCAAGAAAGCTTGTGTATCCTCCATTGGTGGAGACTGGTATTCAAAATCCAACTGGATATTGCCCTGTGCAATCAGCATCAGCTTAGCCTGTTTGCAATGTGGGTGGGACCAGATGATCTCAAATGGCCACTTCTACCTTGACAATTCTCTGTTTCTGGAAGGGTTAGCCTGACCTGAGAGCCAGATGCTGGTTACCATGACCATAATTCAGGGAAGCACAAATGAAGCAGCCCCAGTGTTGCTTGCAGTAGATGAGTTCTGCAGAGAGTCAGCCCCCTGGACGGATTCCTTTTCTTCTCTTTCACACTTTTCACTTGTATTCCAAATCTTACACTGGAATGTGTACTCTTACAGGAAAGCTGAGACTGGGAGTGGCTTGGTAGCCAACCCAGCCTTTTTGACCTTTTTCATCTCTTGCCAGCTGGCAGTCACTGTGCTGTAGCTCCTCAGAGAGCCTCAGAGGTTCTGTTTTCACTTTTCTTATGTTTCACAGCCTTCACTTACGTGTTCTTCCACACCTAAAGAACAAACTTTTCAGTCAAGCCGAATCAATAGCACACATCTGGGCTGCAATGGGGTAGGTCCTGAGGGACAGACAACTAAATCTTGGGCTGTGGCTTACAGGCAAGGGAGGGCACTGATTTTAGAAGCAGTACTTTGTACGGGGAAGAAGATGTGGATATACTTTGTTGAAGGGACATATAGTTCCAAATAGAATACCTTCTGGGAAGGTGGAATGAGTTGTAATTATAGGTGGAATTTTATTGAGAGTAAATGCTTTTACGGTACCTCCCTCCTGCATTCAGGTCTTGTTGTCTTACGTAATGTTCTCTGACACATAGTTGGACTACCACAATGGCTGCAAAACTTTATCTATTCCTTATGGCCACAAGGATAGCACAACTGCTGCCCTCCCAAGCTGTCAGAGGGAACTGATGCTGCCAGTACAGCATGGCTTGTTCATTGTTGTACATGGGCAAGAGGGATGTGTGGAAGGCTTGGGTTTTTTTGCACTGCTTGTTCACTCTTGAACATGGTCAAAAGGGATATTTGGAAGGTGCTGTTCTGGGCCATAGCCTCTGGTCAGACTCTTTATTTCTAGTGTGCTGTGAAAGGTATATTTGTAAATGCCTAGGACGACATACAGAATAACAGTGTTTGGAGGCCTGTTTGAAACCTAGTGAAAATAAGACACCAGTGTATTAAAGTTTCTCAGCAGTGTCAGTTGGGATGGTGTGGTGGTTGATTTGGAATGACAAGAATGGAAACATGCTCCCGCTGTGCAGATTGCAGGATGCTATCAGAGAACCAAGTAACTCAGTGTCTAGAATAACACAAACACAACTTGAAGTTTATTTATTTTTTTAAATGCTGTTTATGGTAAAATAACAAGTAAAGCGTCAATCAAAATCAGAATTTCACTGGTGTTTCTGTCAATACCATGAATATCTTTGCTGAGGTGCACTCATAAGGTACAAATCAAACATTGATCAATATTACAGGTGGCAAGGAAGCTTTGCAGGTATTAACCAGGGTATAATTAAGTAAAATTAAAAAGAGGAAGCAGATTTAAATTCTAACAGGTTTAGATTACATATCAATAAAAGGTGGCAAGAAGGCATGTTGCTAACAGTTTTCTTAGCATTTTTGCTGGTTGGAAATCCCAGCAACCTTGAACTAAAAAAATTAGAAAAATGAGGAAAAAATGCAAGGTGATAAGAAATGAGCAATTTAATATTAAGGGTTGGACACTTTTCCCTCACAGCCTTACTTTTTCAGGAAGCTGAAAGAGCAGGAGAGAATGAAGGTGATGTGCCTATATACACGTGGTGAGACAGGGTATGGTAAGGGGCATTCTGAGATTATTCAGGATTTGTGTTAAATTTTGTTAATTTCCAGCAGTCACTGAAATTTGAAATTAAGGTTGTGAAATAGCATTGTAGTACAAATGCAGGTTTCCCCGTGAGGAAAAGAGAGCAAAAGAGAGCATACAGATTTCTACAAGTTTGGGTTTTTTTTTTCTTTTCAGGGTTCTTTTTCCTCTCTGTGAGAGTAAAGAGAATGAACTGCATTTCCCTTGAAGTCAGCATTTGACATAGGGCTAGATGATGGCCTGTGTGCAGAGAGCTTTTCTGACTCCACCTTACTGTTAAACAACAAAGCCAGAAAAGCAGATTTTATAAAAGGGAGCAAAATTCTACTCATTCTTTTCTGTTTAGGACTGTCTCATTAGGACAATAGAAAGAAGCAGTAGAGGGGTGTTTTTTGGTGGCTCAGGATAGTTTCTGTGTGCTGCCTTCTTTGAGGGGGGTTAGGTGGAAGGAAAAGAGCAGGCACTTCAGTACATGTGGCTACATGGCTTAAGGTTGAGATTTTAGCACCACAGTTCACATTTTTCCATTGAACAGTGAACCCTGGTTGCTGTCTGAGAGCAAGTATTAATTCATTCTAGAGGAGAGCAGAATCTACCAAAAAAGAGGATGCTCTTGGACTTGTTGTGTCTGATGAAGAAGTAGAAAGGGTGGTCAACCCTAAATTTCAGAGCATGGCCAACAGATGCACTTGTTAATTCTATAATGACAGCAGTAGCAGCAGCTGCCTCAGTGCCCTTCTCATCAACTGCAACAAAAGACTTGTGGAAAACTTTGGAGATCATCACTTTATCCTTCTCAGTCATTCCACTGAAATCAGCATTGCTGCTGAAGGCACTGCGCATTCCCATCCTGATCAGATTATCGCTGAGGTCATATCTCTCTTCCATCTTGAATTTAGGTAGGTATAGATCCACAAGAGTCTCGGTCATCTTCTTGGAATCAGTCCATTCAGACAGTTTCTCATATGTCAGTTCTCTTTCCAGCTATCAGTTAAGAAAGAGAAGGAATTTGGTGTTTGCAGGGAAAAGCAATTGATTAACTATGAATTAATCAATTTTATGGCAACGTAATGAATTAAAAATTTTAAGAGGCAAATTTAACGTTTAGCTGAAATCATGAAATAGAAATTGGTTTTACTGATGATCAGAGACAAAGTGTGCAACAAATATTTGAGTCTTAATGCTGCGAAGTTTTGAGCAGCACCCCTTCCAAATTCATTGCAAAAGAGAGATGAGAAGGGTATTCAACAGCTGCCATCCCTCTCTTTTAATTCAGTCTTGATGTGACTAAAATTGCTATGTGGCACATGGTTGGGTCCAGTTCTATAAAAACAGGTGTTAAAATTACTGCATATATTTCCTTGACAGCTTTGAAACAAAGTGCTTCCAGCAAAGTCTTTCACTGCCACTCTGTCTCCTGGGCACTATGCCACAAGGGTTCAGCTCAGATCAAATGGAGGAAAGCAATGAATGGTGTAGACTCCAAGGATTTAACAGTCTTGAAATTATAGTAACTACAGTAGCAGATCTCATTATTGTAGCAAATAGAGTCTCACCAAAATCCTAGTCTTTCATCAAGCAGACAAATGGTGGGAGAGGAGAGGGAGAAAAAGAGTGAGAACAATATGGAAATGAACTTTCAGGCCATGGAGAAAAGGTGTAATCTCAGGAAGAACCTATGACTTCTTGTGCGGTGGTATCTCTCGTGAACGTGAAGGAGGGGAGATTTAACCCTTACAGATCATGTAAAATTTGGTGTCAGTCAAGGGTATCAAGCTTGAAGTCAATTGGGTATCAGCTTGAAGAGCTGAGCATCTGACTATGCACAGTGTTGCCTTCAGTTCCTACCAAGCTAGGGGGGCTGTTATGGAAGAACTTTCTTGGGATTAGATAAGTATTAAAGAAAATTAATTCAGCTGGTGGGGGAGGTCAAACAGCATGATAGCATGAGCAGTAATACAAAATGGTCGTAGCATGCTTTCTTACCTGTTCGAGACCCGTAGTGTTGTCTTTGATGTCATCTGGAAGGAGGATGAACATACTGAGTTCACGTTTCACATATGGCAACTCAATCATTTTGAAATTCATCGTTTCCATGATGAGAACTGGAAATGTTTTTCTCATGTACATCATCTTTACAGGCTTGGTCTTGTTCTGGAAAGTATTTTTTTATAAGAAATCATTCACTGAATGGAAGGGTGATGATGTCTCAGTGCAGTGCAGGGAGACTAAATTTTATAAGCTTTTCCTAAAGCTTTTCTTGACTAGACAACATTGCTTGTCTTGTTGTCCCAAAGCTTTTGTAGGGAGCTGAACAGAGATATTTTACTCTTCTCCCCAAAACATGTCCAAGGAGAAAGGAGGAAGAGAGTTAGAAATGTCTGCAAGGATTAGGGGCATGGAGCAGGTATGGGATGTGGCCTTAAAAACTATGGCAGAAAAACATCTGTGGTTTAAGAGGATGAGTGTTGTGCAGCTTATCAGTGGTCTCCTCTCCCTAGTGATAAAAGATGACCAGCTGATTGCTTGACAAAAGATAACGCTAGTGTGAGAGCAAAAGGGCTCATATGAGAGGAGTTCCTGGGAAGCAGTCACGTTGTGAGGAATGTGCAACTTCTATTAACATCTGTATCCCTTTAATTGAGGAAGCAGACCATGTGTACATGCTAATCAGAGGGCAGGACACTTTGTCGAAGTTGCAGAGAGTTCATTAACTGTGAATTCATTAACATCTCTTCTGGATACATGTCATTAACATTGCTTCTAGCCTCACACAGCCATGCACCAGTTCAGGGCACCCTGTTGCAGCTGTGTTTGAGCAAGAATGATTGTGCCCAGCCTGGTTGCACAGTGCAGAGGCCTGGTGCTGTACTCATCCATGACATGCCATGTAGTTCCCATCCATGAAGCCTGGACTCTCAAAATCATGTTTTTACAATTTAGTCAATTTTAGCACTGCTCTACAGAAAGGTTTTAAATGTCTGTAGTGGTTTTGGAAACACTAGCTGTTACCTGGAGCTCACTAACATTTACCTGAGCACATCCTAATGTTTCAGTGAGCTGAGCACTGACAGATTTTGCTGCAACCAGCTTTTCACAGAGTCTAGTTACCTAAAAGACTTATGAAATGGAAAGATTACAGCAATAGCTGTTGTGACCAGGTTGTTTACAATAAGAAAGATACAGGAGGAACTTACCTTGCTCAGTCGGAAGGGTTGCAGCTCTGTATCTTCTGCCTTAAATTTCACTTCCCATTCTGCCTTGAAGTAAATGGCATTTATCAGGATCAGCTTGGTGGAGTTTGTCACATCTCGTGGACCCAGCAAATTCTTGATTTTGCCTTTTGAAAGCACAAGAGTCAGGTTTCATTTCAGCATAGCACAGTGAGGACATTTTGATCAATTTTTCTCTCAGTTCAGCTTCTTAGTAAGAAGTCCGTGCCTCGGTGCCCAGGTCCCTAAAATGCTCCCCTGACATAAACCAATGCATTTCTTTACACTCTCCAAAGCTCTTTGCTGACCAGTCCTCCTGGCTGACAAGGATTTACTCCTTCTTCCAAAACTGTCTCAGCTTCATGGCAAGCAGCTAGAAGCAGAAAGCCTCACCAGCTGGTTACACCAGCTAGAAGGAGAAGCCCCTCTGCCCAGTGCGGGGTGGTACAGCAAGGCAGGCATCCCCCCCTGCCCTGGAGCACACTGGTAGGCAGAGGTGTCTCTCCCCTCTGGCTGCTCTGCCAGTGGTGCCTGGGTGCAGCACCAGGACATGGTTGTGCCTGGGGACCAGCTGCTGCAGAGCACAGCAGAGTCAATGGGAATCTCCTCAGGGAGCTCACTGAGGTCCAGATCAGGTGTTTGAAGCTGCTTAAGTGTCCTTCTCTTTCTCTCCTCCCACCACACCTCTGCTCACTGCTCACATCCACATTGAAAGGCATGGCCTGACTGCTGCAGTAGCACCTGGGGAAGCAAGGGCACCTGCCCAAAGGAAATGGCAGACTGACTTTGTAGGAGAGCAAAGGTGTTTGGGCTGAGGCCAGCTTACCCTCGGTTTGTTTTTCAACCCAAGTGTTGATTTCCTTTCCTGACTGTTCTGGTGCTGTCTTAAAGTTAACCTTTTGTGGCTCTGCTTGGTAGTAGTTCTTACTGAGCTGTATGTATGTCTGAAAAATAACAAAAAAACAAAAAAGTGAGAAAAAAAGTTCTGTGCTAGAGAAATATACTATTTTTTAGTCCCAAAAGGAAGTTGTTAGCTCTTATACTTGATAGATTCTTGGACCTAGAGGACTGCAGGACCTTGCTTGTTACTTTCTGCTGGACTGTAGGTTAACAATTAAGAAATAACCAAAGAACAGAAATTTCGCATCTTTTGTTCCAAGATTTATCTGGAGAAGTGAGGAAGGCTGTGTGCATCCTATGGATGTGCTTATTTTAATTTCTCATTTACAAATTTATGTATTGGGGGTTCCAATTCTAAAGGCACACTGCACGTAAAGGAATCCCTGCAATACAGTCAAAGGGCAATGCATCCTTAAATTCTGTGAGCAGACTGACTGGTATTTTCCAGTTAAGGTTATCACTGGAGTCCAGAGCTCCTATTTGCAGTATTCAAGGTAGCTTCCAACCTGTTCTATTAATGGCATGTAATTAAAAAGAGAAATATTTTTTGCACCTTTTCTTACTCTTCTCTGAGATTTAACTTACAGGCAATAATAGGAAGGTTTTTTCCATGTAAATGCGATTGGCACTTTTCAGGGAGTAGGTGTTTCTGGGTTTGTTGATGGCAGTCAGGAGCTTCTTGAAGCCAGAATGGATATCTGCAGCTTGCTTGTTCTCAGGATCCTTGGAAAAAGAAACCAAACATTCAGCAATTTCATTTTTGCATGAAGCTTTCAAAACATGCTAAGCAATGTATATAGGAGAGAGATTTGGGTTCCTCTTCTTTACTTTTTCCCAAGTTTACCATCACTGTAATTTGCAGGGCTCTGTTCCTGACTGGATTAACTGAATTGCCGTATAACAAACCTTCCAGACTATCCCAGTAACTCATTCTTTCATGCTTCTGAGAGTCTGAGTGAGTGAAAGGAACTGAACATCATCCTGTTGTGAAGTATGGCTGCGGTTTGTACTTTAATGAAGGGTGCAGACAATAAATGCTGGACTCCTAAAGCTGTATCTGGACATTTTGATTCTGCAGGTTCTTTATAATGGAATTTTAGTTCAAATAGATACCAATTTTCTTCTCTTTGGTCTCCCCCGAGAAGGTCTGGCCACAGAAGAAGACGCTTCAGCTCCTGCTTCCACGGTGAAATGAAGGACCTGCAAGCAGAGTTTTCAAAGATAAGAAATAGGCATGAAGGACCTTGTGAGACTTAAAGTCAAATGGGGATCAAATGGTTGTCATATTTCTCTCAATGTGATAACTCACTGTGCTATCTGCTGCTTAGGTGAATAATCAAAGGAATGCTTAAGCTGTAGTGGCAATAAATCCCATGGAATAACAATGAGTAGCACCATCCCCCTCCCAGGCCACCAACACTGTGCTCCTATCTACATGCTGCAAGGCAGAACTCCCTTCCACAGCTGTTTCTCCCAACAATAGGAATGTGTTTGTGCAAATCCAAATGGTTCTTCCTACGATAATAGTACAAAAGCAACCTACCTCTGCCATCTCAGTTGCTGTAGCTCCTTTTGCTCCCAGGTATGTCAGAGCCAGAGCAGCTGATATGCTCCAAGGGGAGAAGAAAATGTTTTTTCCCTTGTTGGTCTCATTCAGCTTGTTGAAAAGATCAATGGTAAAGTTGCCAACTGATGTGGAGACCACTTCCATTTTTACAACCTGGAAAGAGGCAACAGAACAGTACTATTTGAATGGTACTACTACAGAATTGTACTATTTGAATGTTTAAATTTTTGTGTACAATACCCATCAGTAAGAAATGTTGCGTGTGCAAGACAATTTAAACCACTGAAACTAATAGCATAGTTGTATGTTTCTCTTCTACACAGATTCTGTTTGCCACCTGTTAGGAGCACCAATTTATTTTAGGTCTTTTTCCTCTTTTATACAGCTGCAGTTTTCTTTGTGATTCTTTCTGCCTTTGATTTCCAAAGATGGGCAGACTTGTAACCTCTGTATTTCTTTTCCTTTTTGTCTTAACTAATGAATTATCAAAGCAGTGTTCCCAGGGGGATTTATATACATTTTTAGTACACTGGTTCACAACATGTTTGAGTTTCCCACTACTACATTTGGATCTGTATAGAATTTACAGGTGATACTGCAAAAGCATTTAGGCATAATTTTTAGGCTCATTTGCTTTTCCTGGCCAGCAACCTATTTCGAGTAGTTTCATGAGCAGCAAAACTGTTACTTCCATTTAGACTTAGGCAGTTTATTCATTGTGTGTACCTACCACCCCTTCTGTATGTTCCAGCAATTTTATTTTCCCCAGAAACTGCCAGATGCCTTGAGGTTATGAGTGCTCCAGGCTTTAAGATATCTACCCAGTAACAGCTGCCTCATATAATTTACCACTCAAGAGAGCAGAAATGCTTAGATTATTGTTGTTGTTTTTGTATCTATGGAATGGAGCAACAAAAACTGTGGGGTGATCTCTGAAGTCCGCAGGTATTTATCAAGTGTTTGGTTTCCAAACAACTACATTCTTTCTGGCGGTCAGTATGCCCTCAGGACCAAGTCTGTACCACAGAGTGATTGTCTTGGAGAACACAACCAAGAGAGCATCAGGGTGGGAATTTCTGTTTTCAGCTAATGGATACTCCTCTGAGTCTCTGGTCTGATAATGTGCAGTGTTGTGCCTTCACCTTAACTACAGAATTCTTTTATCAAAATGTAGATTTTACTTGTAATGCAGTCACTGCCCTAAAAAAACTTCCCTTCTTGTGAATAATTCTGCCCCAAATTAGCAGTTTTCCATAGGCTTACAGCATTGTTTTCTCTAAAGGTTGACATTTAGAAAAACACAAGGCACGAATAATGCATTATAACACAGGTATATTATCATTTATCCATACGGTCACACATGGCACAGATTGTTTTTTATAAACATCATAAAATTAATTTTAATTATTTAAATATTTACCTTTACTCCCGTGAGAGAGAAGACTTAGGTCTTGTCCTCAGTCAGGTTCTGCATTTGTGTGTTAAGCAACTTTTAAATTAGGGAAAATAGTACTGCTTGCCCCTCCCTTTCCTTTTTATCTGCATCCAGGTTGCTTCCACCTACCCCAAGTTCCTTTCTACCACATCCCCAAAAGATCTTAGGAAATTTTGGCCTTTTTGTTGACATGGTCACTTTTCAGGTTTAGAGATTTCAGAACAACAATGGAATTAAAATCTCAAGTCTGTTGTTGCACCACAATAGCCTACTGACAGGATAGCAAAGCAAGTTGCTGATTCCAAAGGTTTTCTGGTGTTGTGGACGTAACTGTTCTGTTGTTTAGAATAAGCAACTTTTAAAAGGTTACACAATACTTGGTTTTGGCTTCTGGATTTAAGCAGAGATTGAGGGTCTGATTCTCCTCTCTGTGACTCCTGCGTTTCAAATGCAGTACCTCAACATGAAGCACCAAGCTTAGTGATTGAATTGGACGCTGGGAGTCCAGCTTCAGATTGAAGATCATTGGGAATACAGACAGAGGCAAAGCTGTGAAGGAGGGTAAGGGACAGAGCCCCCACTGGTTGTGTTGGTGAAGAAATCTCATTGCAGTCATGGCTTGGAGTCATTTGAGACAAACACTGCAAAACCCTGAGTTGTTGCATAGTAAGGAGGAGGGCAAGAATTGAAACAGCCCTATTGGGAGGCCTCAAGCAAAGACAGAGAAAAACAAGAGAGGTAAACATGGCACAAGAGCTGTCACTTTGAAGTCCCAGAAGAGAGACAGTGATGGAAGAAGAACATTGTGGCAGCAACTCTAAGACCCTAGAGGGCAGGGGAAGGTGCAGGGAAGGAAGGAAATTGTACTGTGTGCTAAGCATTTTACTGCAAGCCTGATTACAGGAATACAGTGGGTCAAGAATTCTAAAAAATGTCAAAAATCAGTGTTGTGCAAGGCAGTGAAGAAATGCCAGAAATTAAACAAGTGCTAGTTTTAGTATGGTGAGTAAGTCCTTCAGAAATCTGCATAGGAGAAAAGTCAACTGAATGGTTAGGTTGTGAGAAAGCCCAAGCCAGGAAACTCCCAAGTCCCAAAGATATATACTGTGAGCAGGTAGTTGCTTTTGCTAGACAAGATGCAAGGATGCCATGGAGGGTGAGAGAGGGAGATGGCAGGGCAGAGTGGCTTTTGATAAGACATACAAAAAAATCACATATTATTAATTGAAAGGGGCATCCAGACAGAGATCAACCTCCTGCTTGGAGCAGAGCCATGAGTAGATAAGGTTAGCCATAGCCCTTCCAAGGATGAAGATTCCACAACATTTCCAGCACTGCTGTTCACCCTGGGAAAAGGTTGTTCCCTAATGTACAACTCACTTTTCATGTGTTGTGGCCACTGCCACTCAGTAATGATATGGCACTGCCAAAAGGACATCAACTGTGTCATCTTTGCCACCATGCGAAGGAGAGAGAAAAGGTGACTTACATTTCCATTGACTTTAAAGGCCTGAGTGAGTTTGTGTTCATGTTGTCATAGTTTTGTTCCTCCTTGGCCTTCCAGGTGTGTCTTTATTCCCAGGGTATGTCAGGAAGTGCTTAAGAGGCTTATCCATGGGGACATGCCACTCTTCCATGAGGTGAAGGAGGGCATGGTAGAATTGGACCTGAATGCACAGGGATCCAGTGTCATGTTTCATGACTGAGACAGGCAGATGGCATTTCTCTTGGGGCTCTGTAGGGATAGTATAAAGCTCGTGCTTCATAACACTTTTCCTATGTTCCTTCCCATTTGGGAAGCAGAGCCACAAGGGACCTTGGGGGCAGCTGACCACTTGAATGAAAAGAGAAAGGGCACAGGGACAGTCAGCAGTCTCTTCTCTGCCAGGAAAAGGGAGTCCTGCTATTTTAAGAAAATGTGTTTGTAGTAAGATGCTGTTGGTGTGTGCAAGTCCATTAAGAAACCTGGTCATTTGCTCTCTGTTGTGAATTCATGTAGTCAGGAGCATTCCCTGCAGACATGCATGACTGATCAGGACACTCTCTTAGGAGAAAGAGCAGTGATAGGAGTAAATATGATCTGGGAGATACACATTCATCTTCCAGAAAGCACTTATGGCCATTAATATTGCTTGTATTAGCTTTAGAATTGATTCAAACCAGTGAATAAGTGGCAAAGTAAAATGAGAGCAAAGCGGTGCAGTGCTAGGCTGGAAATAGTGTTGTAAGGGTGAAAGTTTACAAAGGAGAAGGTTGTGAGGCACGTGTTTTATTTTCCTAGTTCTATAGTGTTGTTAAATATTTTCCAGTTGCAGTGGGACAGAGATTAGAAAGTACATCTGTTAACCCCTTTTTGAGCAAAAAAAGAAGCACCAGTATCAGGAACAAAGGTGATTTTGCAGGTTTATTTCATTGCCAGTTCTGCCAGGCTGCAGAGTTGGTAAAAAACTGACAAGAATGCAAGTGAGTAGCCTGCCTTGGGGATCAGCATGAGCTGAAACCAATGGAGATGCAGCAGCATTCTGCAAGAAGGAGATTTTCCTGGGTTTTTTTCTTCTTAGGTATCAAAACTTTAAAATTAATGGTAGAGCTTAACTCAGTCTGTTCTGAATTTTGGAAGTTCTGGTTCAGAAAATGCTGAAAAGACACAGTAATGTTCTTCTTTGCACAGTTTGGTACTTGGCATGTAGTCCTAGCATTTTGGGGTTCTTTGGCCAGGAAAATGAGCCAGAGGCATAAATTTGAGGTTATTTTTCATAAATACTCTTGTCTAACATTGAGAGATTTGTCAACAGTACAGGAAAATTAAGAAGTGCACAGGCTATTGAGATGTTCCTTGTGGTGTGTATTTAGTTCATTTTTGTTGTTGCAATAACCTGTTTAGTAATCATGTTTCTAGGGGGAAGAAAACCTTCCCAAGAAGAGGACAGTCTTGGTCTTGTTGTGCCTGATGAAGAAGAGGAAAGGGTGATCTGCCAAAAAGATAATAGTAGCACCAAGACTTCGTGATGCCAGTGTTGCTGAACTGGCAGCTGCTGCCTCTGTGCCTTCTTCATTGACTTCCACGTAACACTTGTGAAAAACTTGTGACAAAAACAGATCACCAGTCTTGGACATTGCTGTGAAATCAGCTTGACCTTCTGTGAAGGCATCTTTTATCCCCATCCTGCTCAAAGTAGATTTGAGGTCATATTTCTCTTCTAATGTGAACCTGGGCAGATAAACTTCCGCGTTCATTTTCTCCATTAGTTCTGGATTCGTCCATGCAGACAAGTTTTCAAAAGTCAATTCTCTTTCTAGCTGCAGTAAGTAAAAAGAAAATTAGAAAATTTTTAAAATGTTCAAAAGTCTGTGCCCTAAAGGCTATTTCTTCTCTTAAAGAGATTGTAAGGTTGTACTGTAAGAAAAACAGTAGTGAAACAGCAGTTTGGAGATCTTTTTAACTAAAGGAGAATGTTGTGCTATGGTATATCAATTCAATATTTGAAATGTTCTCAGTAACTGTCAGGAAATATAGCAGAGCTACAATAGTCTGGCTGTTTTTCTGTTCCCAAGGCTGTCTTCCCCACATTTTAGAATTCACTGAAAAGAGCTTTCCCACGCACACACCCAACACCTTAAAAATGAAAATTTCTTGAGGGTTTGTTATCTAAAGGCAGAATCAGGCTTTTTACAGAAGGTGGCAGTGTCCATACATATTAGTTTTGGACATCCTGGAACATAACAGATGCTGGCCAATTTTTGCTGGGTTTTTTTCAGAATGAAATCATATCTGTCTGAATTGGCGCAGACAGTGGATCTCAGCAGGGCTGGTTTTGTGTCCTCATTTTCGTTCTGCTGGAAAAGGGGCAATCTTATGGGGTTTGGGTTACCTGTTTCCAGGACTGGAGCAACCACAGACATGTTGGCTTCCAAGACTAAGAAATCTAGTCTGAGCTTCAAGAGCTTCAAGCTCACAATACTAGACCAGATTTGGGATTTGCATTACCTTGAGCCTGATCAGTACCCTCCTTCCTAGAAACATGACTGCAGCCTGGTCTTTTACCTCACACATGCATAAAGTAAGTAAATAATGACACTTTTTCACAGTATTTATGTTCTCAGTTTTTTTACCTTTTGTAAGCCGGAGATGTCACTCGGTAGCAGGATAAACATGCTGAGGTCGTTATTGACATATGGAAGCTCAAGAACATCAGCCTGAACTGATTCTATGTAGTTTAAGTTAAATTTATCCCTCAGGTACATCATGGGCACTGGTTTAGTTGTATGCTGCAACAAATCAAATTGGATGTTTTACGTTTGTACTCTGAACAGTAAAAGGACTGAGTTAAAGTAGCAGACTGGATGTTTATTGTATTTACTCTACAAGCCGCCCAGTGTGTCTGAGACATCCTTATGGGAAGGACACAGAACACAGGATCTTCAGAGAATCCCTGCAAGGCACTGGAAAAGCACTGGGAGGCATGGCATGCTGTCTGAGCTGTCTCAGATGACAGAAGTTATAGGAAACTATATGCCACTCTGATTTGTTCAATGGTTAAAAGTGAAAATATAAAGAACTAACCCATACAGTTTTGTTCACCTTTTTTTTTTTGTCTTGCCTTTGGAGAATGAAAGATTTTTTGAAGTCAGCTTCTGACAATTTACTCGTGCCTCAGGGCCTGGTATATGTGTGCGCATTTTAGCGTGGTGAAATAAATATAATGAATACACTTTATGCTTTAAATGAAGTAGCTATCCTGCCACATGGATTTAAAGGGTGACAGGATTTCTCTCTCCCTCTCCTCCCCCCCCCCCAGCTTTTTCAGGTTTTTCCACCAGCAGTGTAAGAATTAGGGCAGTATATTGCCATACCATGTTTATTCTGAAAGGCCTTTGCCTGGTAGCTGCAGCTTCAAACTTTGTTGCCCAGTTTCCTTTGAAATAGAGTGCATTTATCAGGACTAGCCTGGTGAGTGAATCTACGGATCCAGGAGGCAGCAGATTCTGGATTTTTCCTAGAGAAAACAGAGGGACATTCACACATCGGTGCAGTTTCACTCTTTCAGTCTAAGTGCTGCTGCAGTTTCTGGGGGTATAAACCAGGGAAATTTTAAGTGCTGCCATAGCACTCATCTAGCTTGAGATTATTTGTGAATATGTAGTTACTGGGGTAGTCTTGATTTACAAAGAAGAAAAAGCCATAGTCCTCACACACTGAGATAGAGGACACTAATTTTAGTAAGAGCTTGTGAGTAGATGAGTAATTTAGGAAAAGTCTGATTTACCTTTCTCAGGTGAATTGTTTACCTACCATGGGCTCCTTGGGCACAGAGAAGCCAAAATGACTCCATTTTGATTTGGAGAGGAGAGGCTGGAACTCACCTTCAGTCTGTTGTTCAACGCTGGAGTTGATATCTCTCCTGATTGCATCTGCTGCTCCCACAAAGTTGACTGATTGTGGCTCTGCACTGTAATATCTCTTGGCTAACAATAAGTATTCCTGCAGTGCAACAGAGACACCTGACTTAGGTTTGCTGCCTGACAATATGAGTACTACTACAGCCAGAGATAAAAATTACATGGGCACAAGCACAGTGTTTTCTCAAAGGAACAAACTATTTTTTAGCAGAAACACTCAATTTAATCACTCATCCAACTACATCTACAAATCACTCTGAGATTAGATACACATCCCGAAAAACTAAAATTTTAGTGTCCAAAGTCTAAGGAGAAGTATCTTAGAATAATATTAATTTTAAGGATAATAACATAATTTGCAAATGCAGTGAAAATATTTAAAAGTATATGGCTTACATTGCCATAGGTATGACACTGCATAATCTGAATAAAAGTCTTACCTTACTGAAAGGAAATGATTTTTCTCCATATAGCTGGTTGACACTTTTAAGGAGGTAATTTTCAGTGGGTTGGTTGATTTCAAAGCTGAGTGCTTTAAATCCATTATGGATATTATCTGATTTTCCAATCTCTGTCTTGGAGAAAGAGAAATAAAAAGGACATTATTCATCTGTTTTGTAAAAATTCTGGTTTTTTCCTTCACACAGATGCAAGTAAAGTATTTCTCTTCAGGTGATCTGTTACCTATATCACAACAGAAGAGGTACTCTAGACTAGACAGCTATTAAAAGAATCATTTTAAAGTATTAGAAGTTGCAGATGTGGTATAGACACACATAGACACTCAGTGTGTGGATATCTTGGAATGCAAGTGTTAAGAGCCTGAATTATGTAAAATATTTAAGAGTTTATAAGTGGATATTGTAAAACTTTGGATATCTAGAAAACAAAAGTCAGAGAGTAATTCTTGAACAATGCATGAGATTTGGCTCTGTCACTCCCTTAATTTATGAAAGTAGTGTTACATGGAAGGTTTGCCCCTACTTTTCTTAGTGTCTCTCTTAATATTTTGTAGTTTGGGGGTTTTTTATGTTTCAGTAATTGCAGTAAATTCTCTACATTGAAGTGACAGAATTAAATGAATGTGGGTTTAGAGTCTCCAATGAGCTCAAGGAAGAAGCTGTGAATTAGTAAATTAAAAATCTGCACCTCTGCTGTATTCATGTCATCATTATATCAGAATCAGAGGCACAAACAGACCCTTAAATCTCCGAAGTGTTAGAACCCATAGCACTACCCATAGTGCTACACATAGCACTCTGTAATTCTTACAATGAGGGCAAGTGTTGCTCAGGAGGAACAATCCCTCTTCTGTTCATGCAGTGCAAATGAGATGTTGACATAACCCCTAAAATAAATCTTCCCACCATGAGATTTGGCTGTGGGATGCAGATCCATTCATCAAAACTAGCGGCAGTTGGGGTTTTGTGGGCAGACTGCAGGGAAACAGCTCACCCCCCCTAAAGAGCAAGGATGACGGAAAAGAGCAGGGAGATGAGTTTGATATCACCATCTTTGAATTGTCAGCTAGGAAAAAGCCTTTACTGAGTCAGAGGGATTACATTTGCTCTTCTGTATTGTTCTACTAAACTGCATACAAGTTGGGAAAGGAGGCCTGCCTGTATGGCAAAGGCTTATCTCAGGAATAAAATTATTCCCATTACTCTTAGATTTATTGCAGGCAACTGGTCTACTTTGGAAAATCCCAACACGTAAATTTGTATTGTTAACTTCTCAGATGAAATGAAGGCTAATTTCTGAAACATATTGAGAACAGGTAGCCTGGAAAAGTTAATGTTCTGTTTTTCTTTGTCTTGATGCTGCAATCAAATGTGTGGAAGAGCATATCTTTTCTTGGTATTAGCTTTCTGAAGTAAGAACTGTGCTAGCTTTTGAACAGTAATAGTTTGAGAAAGAAATCCATCCTCAGAGCTAGAGGAAAAAGATCAAAATATCTATTGATCATCAAATGTTAAATTTTGCAAATTTGAGGTTAGATTATGCAATTCTGTGTGAAAGGAGGAAGCATGCAATAAGTGTTGCATTAGGTGAAGGTATCACACAATGCTGCACCAATTAATTTTGTACACTAAGTCTGAGGAAGGCAAACATAAGCAAACACAAATGTGGAAGGAAAATGCAAGCAGGAGAAGATGTGGCCATGCCCATAGCCTGATCACCAGCTTGGGTGAGATACCTTCTGGAAACATGCACGTCGATTTGATAGACTCTCTTCTGTTCTGGAGTAGACATGCATTCTTATGGTTGTGGTGACATTTTTGACTCCTTCAGCTTTGTTAAAGTGAAGTACCTGTAGTGAAAAAAGCAACAATAAGAAATGTAACAATAGAAAATTTGCCGTTTCAGTGGAATTTTTCAGTGACATCCAGGGATGTCACTGAAATGAGGACAGTCAAGCTCAGATTTTATTCTTGCTCAGTCCTTACTGAATATGAAATCTTTGTCTAGGTCTCAATGCCCATGTGTACAAAATGGCTTGTGCAAACTAAGCTGAGGGCTGCAGGGCGAAACTCTTACCTACCTGGCCTTTGTTGAGGAATCTGCTTGCTTTGAGTTATGCCCTGGGATGACCTGTTAATACCTGGAAAGAGCCAATTACCCTCAGATGGAGCCTACGGAAGGAGAAGTCTTAACGGAGCTCTGCTCTGTGTCAAAAAAAGCCTGAAAACTGTGCAGGCAGTTCCATGCCTTAAATCCCTTTCTCTGGACTTGTTTACCTTACCCAGGCTACAAAAGGGTGCAAACGACCTTGGAACACTTTTCAGAAGAGCTGTCGTTTTGTTTTGTTTTCCCTTCATTCTAACAGAAGATCTCTCCCTTTTTACCCTACTTTTACCCTACTGGATCTCTTTTGTTCTGTGAATCAAGAGTTAGATCACTGCCTTAGCAGGTGGGACAATTATGCCTTACCAGAAGCAAACTCACAAGCCTCCCCTCCTACACAGGAGCTAGGTACCTGCATTAGGTGTTTGGTAACCATGCATGGGGACTGTTCTCACTGTCCCTGATGACACTATGAGCTTTGAAAAAGTACAACTTGGCAATTTCAGTAAGTAATTTTGCCTGTAAAATACATACCCCAAAGAAAGGGCTGTAGTCTCAACATAGTTTTTCTCTAATCTTGTAGATGTGCATTTATGTTTAGCAACGTGTAAAACTTGAAATAACTATAGGGGAGAGTCCTCAAAACTCTTTTCCTCTGTTTCAACACAGCGAATTTCTGGCAGGGAGGACATTACTCCAAGAAATCAACCCTTTCAGACAGCTGCTTTTTGAAGCCCAGACTCACCTTTGCCATCTGATCTGCAGTGTTACCTTTGGCTCCCAAATAAACAGTAGCCAGGGCAGATGAAATACTCCAAGGAGAGAACAAAATGTTCTTGTTACCATCTTCCTGACATTGCTGTTTGAAAAAGTCAAGAGCGAAGCTTGTGTTTGCTTTATTCAATGTATCCATTGTCCTGAAGCTGCACAGAAAAACAGAAAAGATGCTATTAATTGCTATGATTATAGCTATAGCTATGATTGCTATTTGTTTAGAAGTTCCTCTTCACTGTTTGAACTTTTTTGTGATTGAAAGGCTTTCTAAAATTGCTTGTATAAAGAATGAGGAGCATTAACTATTATAAAGTCACATAAAGTTTATCATGTCCTGTTTCGCTGATGGCAACAGCTATCATTTTTAGGGATGAACCAGCCCCTAGCTGTGTTTCATATTTGTTCACCAGGAAATTTATTGCACTGCCCTTTACAGCATGTTTGAGTGACAGTTGATGGCGTTATTTAGCAAAGCCTGGGCTAGAGACCCCAAGGAACTGTCTCTTAGGGCAAATTTTATGCTTCAACTTGTTCAAGAGCCTATTGATGCTCATACCTGTAGTGAACAAATACTCTGGTAACAGGAGCAGTCAAACTATTTCTTTAGGTCAAGACAAAACAGTCCTTCCTATACTTGAGCAAGAACTATCCCAATTATTGCATGCTAAGCATCCTGAATTACCTTTCTGACTTTTAAAAATATCCTGAAACCCTGTCTTACAGCACTAGCCCAGATGCTGGCTTCCCAGTTCTTCTGCAATACAAGCTTTCTATATTCAGCAGACCACAAAGGCTGCTATTTGTTATTTGCCTTGCAGGTTTAGCTGGGGGTTCTAGTCAGGAACTAAGAGCTATTTTGGTTGGTATAGGATGGCATTAGAGTAAAAGATAGCTTGTGACCCTAGTAGCTTGCAAACCAGGACCTAAACTAATAATTCTAAGCACTAGAGAGTACAAGAACAAATTACCTGACTTAAGCAAGCACAGTGGTTCTTAGTGTGCTGTGATACGTATGCTAGTCAGTGAGCTCTAGAAATTATAGAAATCTGAACAATAAGTTGCTTTTCCTGTATATTTTTAAGACTTTCATCTTCTAGGCTATGCCTGTGCAATCTTAGTTAATTACTTTCTCAAGCATTAGTTGCTTCCAGTTCACATACCTGCTTCCTTTTTTCCTATTTGTCAAAAAAAAAAGCAGCATCAGCCAAGAATAAGTGAAATAAATAGTGTCTAGAAATCATTACAGTACCTTGTTTTGTGCAAGGAGAAACACTGCTGCTCTGGGTGTCTCCAAGGTTTCTGCAGTTCACATGAAGGGTAGGATGAATTTATAGCGCGCCTGGCCGGTTCTGCAGAGGTTCTTATGACTCATGACTCTGCAATGAAATATGCCCTATAGGCCACATCCCTGTGGAAGAACTGAATCACCTCAGAGTAGGATGTGAAGTGATGGTAAGAATGATACCATACAAGAATTTTACAAAAGTGACTGCTTAAGTATTTCTATAAACAATTTTGTGGCAACAGGCTAGTAACAACTTGAACCCACACTACTTTGAACAATCTTTCCTTTGTGGTTTGGAGAGTTTAAAAAAAGGCAGTCACTGACCTACTTGTTTATGGTCTTATAGAATTTATCTCTGAGAAACAGACAGATAGAAAAAAAGAAAGTGACTGTGAGTGTGAGTTTTTCTACTGCCTGCTTCCTTCTGAGAAAGTATTTGTCATTCCTGGTGGGTTTCTATTTTGGAAAAATGGGTTTTGTTAATCTTGGAGGATTCTAAGACTGTACAGCCAGGGAAACTCTGTAATTGTGAGATTGGGAAGGTTAAGACTCAGGCACCAGACCTTTACTTGTATTAGCAGTGGGCAACATCACTTGAACTTAGTGTGGGTCTTAGATTAGACTTCATTTCTATTTCCCCACCCAGTCTGGACACTGTTTGACCCATGTAGCACATCGGAGATCTATTCCTTATTTTCCATTCCAGAGATTAATATTCTGTCAAATCGTCTTTTCCTTCTTTTCTGGGCTACTAAAATGCCTCTTTCCCTGATTTTTCTTGCAGTCATGGTGTCCCTTCTTCTGTAGTCCTTGCTGGATCTGTCCGTCCCCACTCTGATTCCAACTGAAACACCCTTTAAAATCCTACCTTGCCCTTTATTTAATTTTTTCACTCTCACTGTTGATACTTCCACCTTGAAAACCTTAGAAGGAATTGGATACCTCCCCAACACTGAGCAGGACTCACTCACAAGGTCTGTTTCCTCAGCATAAACTGCCTTTGGAGAGCTTTCTTCTAACCTGCTGTCTGTGAGCATATATTTAACATGGACTTATGTTGTAGGGCAGAGGTTTGCATGAAGGACCTTATAATGAGGAATGAACCATGGAAATACCTGCAAAATTTGGTACAGGGCATAGGAGGGTAGAACTGCAAAGGATCCCTTGACAATAGTGAAACTTCTGTACCAATGTAACTTGGGAATTTTTGGGAATGTTGTATCAATGTAACTTGGGAAAGTTTTGCTAATGTTGCTTTCCTACCTGTGAGGAACCACATTATTTTAATTGGATGGTGTTTTCCTGCCCCTCAGATATTCTGAAATGGTAGCTATGCAAAAGGGGCATGTTTCAGTGTGAGTTGTAATTAGATGTATCTATTATGTTTTACAGAGAGCAGCATAGTTTAGGAGAGGTATTCACTGCAGAACTAATTGCTGCCATAGCGCCTGGGAAAGTTGTAATCTGTTTACATTGGCCTTACATGGTTTCCAAAGCATAAATGATTTGAGTAATCTTTGCAAATTTAGCCCTGTTGTTGAAGAGTGATAGATGCCCTGAAAAGACTTCATCCCTTAGAGCAATTGGTGTGGATTTTCTGTTTATAAAGCAGGGGTGAACTTAATTTGCTAACTAGTGCTACTGCTTGTTGCCTTACAAGTGACTAAGGTGTTCTGTTTACACAGAAATGCTGGGTTAGGCTGAATGAGAGGTTTATGCTTTTGCACAAGGTTTTACAGCTACCTTTTTAGAACATCTTTTTAGCTACCTTTTTGAATGGCATGGCTGGTAGTTAGGAAATAAAAATAGGAAAAACATACTGAGTAACTAAAATTATACTCATCTCAGAAGACAAAATATGCTTTATCAACGTGATGGGTTGATAGTATTTTCTAAGAGCCTTTTAAATTAGCGTCACTGGAGGACACAACTCTGCATGGGGCTGCTGCTGACTCAGTAGCAGTGGTACTCCCACTCCTTACTAAGTCAACACAGTAGCACACTAGGGGACTTATATTTGTGTTAACAGTGTCCTTCCTGTGGGAAGTAAACCTGTGGTCCCTTTCACTGCAGTCATTCATGTTTCCATTTGGTTAGGGCAAATATTGGCAGGATACCAGCACCCCGGCCAGCTACATGAAGGCATTTTGTTTTCTCCAGTTTCAGCCTAACTTTGCACATGTCATTTTGACTACACAGTGTGTTGCTCAGTTCATTGGTGCCTGGGTTCAGGAGTAGGTGATATGTTTGATTTCTGAACAGGACATTTTAGAGTGGCCTATGAAGTTTGTTGAAGGTCTTGAGAAAAATATTTGCTGTCACAGAAAAGTGGTAGCTTCTGCTCTCACGCGGTATTTTTAGGATACAACTTTTCATGGCCGGTTTTCATGCCCCTTGGTAGCTTATTTTTACTATCAACTCTGTATAGCTCTTGGAAATCTGATATAATTTACAACTAATGTGTTCTATATTTCACATAGATCAAAAGAAAAAGTGGTGTTTGAAGGAAAGCTCTTCAGTTTCCCTGACATTCTCAAGTATTTTTTACAAGTACAAGCACTATTTATTTACTTGGCAGGGAAGAATTTCTGATTCACCCAGCAGAGCACTCTATTCAAGTTTTTGACTCAGCCAGAGCTGGCCAGTAGATTTTAAACATGAAAGGATTTTAAATACCTCCAAACCTTTAAAAGGACTTTAGGAGATACAAGAAGCATAGGGAGGAAAAAAGTTTTGAAATCTGATAATATTTTAATCCCTTTGTAGGTGTGATGTATTTTTGTTGTTGTTGTTGTTTTAAATCCCTGTGTGATTTAAATTTAAAAACTCTAAGGAGGACAGGGGCACAGAAAATGAGAAAATAGTAAGAGTGATAAGCACTCTACTCTGCATTTGTGTGGCCTCACCTTGAATATTGTGCGCAGTTTTGGGCACCACAATATAAAAAAGACATTAAGCTATTGGAGAGTGTCCAAAGAAGGGCCATGAGGATGGTGAAGGGCTTTGAGGGAAAGCCTTATGAGGAATAGCTGAGGTCACTTGTCCTGTTCAGCCTGGAGAAGAGGAGGCTCAGAGGAGACCTCAGTGTGGTCTGCAGCATCCTCATGAGGGGAAGTAGAGGTGCAAGTACTGATCTCTTCACTCTCATGACCAGTGACAGGACTTGAAGAAACAGCATGAAGCTGAGTCAAGGGAGGTTTAGGCTGGATATCAGGAAAAGATTCTTCACCCAGAGGATGATTAGGCACTGGAACAAGATCCCCAAGGATGTGGGCACAGCACCGAGCCTGAGTTCAAAGAGCATTTTGACAACACTCACAGGGCACATCGTGTGGCTCTTGAGGTGTCCCATGCAGGTTGGACTCAATGATCCTCATGGGTCTCTTCTACCTCAGCATATGATTCTGTGACTAGAAACATAACATTTTCTGTGCTAAGGAGGGCTCTTTTCTGAGTGGTGACTCTGTCACAGCTTAACTGAGAGCATGGCATGAGCTGTACCTAACGTTGTCAACTGAAAAAAAACCCTATATGCAACACCTAGACTGATTATAACATATTTTGGGCTGTGCTGTGAATGAATTTTATGTATGATGATAAGTTTTTATCAACTTGAAATCTCAAATAGTTTTTAAGTTAAAGAGATATTAATCCTTTGAGTATCCTTTTTCCCTTTAAAGTTTTGGTTGATAATACACGTGTCTTTATTTTGAAACAAAGTAGATAGTGATCTGTTGTGCACCTCCTAGGAGTAAATTTGCAAGCCTTCCCTTGCCAAGCAATCCTTGCTGACATACTCAAACACTATGTAAAACCTTATGAGTTCCCAAAGGGTGTGGTGAGGTTCCTGTATAAATATTATTGAGGCATTTTGTTCCACACCTGCAGAGGCAAAGGTGTGGTAAAATTTGACAGTCCCAGCAGAATTCCTCTTACTTTAGTATTACTTCTACATGCTTTAGCATAGGCGCTGTAATTAATAAAGGCAGTGTTTGCCTGATAAATTCTGCTCTGGTAAGAAGCGCAACACTTCTGATCAAGGATTGATTGTATGTCTGAAAAGGGACAATTTATCTGTGAATGAATATGCATGCTGTTTCCACATGTGCAAGGGGGCAGTTTTCCTTTGGATGACTCAGGTGGTGAGCATTTTAAAAGTATCGCAGGTCACAGATGACGTCAAAAATATGAAGAGTGGCCTGAATTTCTCAGCCATGATACACAGTTCTGCATTGTGAGTAATGATGGATGTGTGGCTTTTATGCTCTTTGGCTGAAACGTGTCATTTTTCCAAAGTAACCTCTCAAAGGGTGAAACTGTATGTCAGCTGCACAACTACTGAATCAGAAAGCTGATCCCATCTTCCCTTTCCAGAGCTGTTGTGAAAGATGTGCCACATTATGAGATGAAGGATGTGAATATCAAGTCAGTGTATCTTCAACACACATTTCTGAACAGGTGCCCATCCTAAGCAGGAGCCTTGTGCTGATGTGTAGAGCAGAATATAGAGCAAAGACTCTCTTTTAAGAAACCCATTTAGATATTTGCTCTGTTTTTCATACAGTTTGATTGCAAATATTCTTGCTTGGTGGAATGACCCAGAGTTTCCCAAGGCAGTTGGTGTTTTCAGGAGTTTCATCAGGAGAACTTTCCCAATAATCACTTGAGGAGGTGTACAGAAAATCTTTGCTATTCACTGATCTGGTTGCCACTTGCTGCCCCTTCATAGTTTCATGCTTTTTAGGCTAACCTTGGAACTGATTTAAACTCCCTGGTTAAGTGCACATACAGCAGTATTAATGCTTTGTCCTGGAAGAAGGAGACCCCAAAAATGAGGGCTCGGAGTACAATTTCCCCTTTGGATTTACAAGGACCTTGGCTAAGCTGTAGTTCATAAGCATCGCTTGAATGTCTCATTGGCCTTGCATCTTTCCATCTCTCACCTTCCCTGCCTGTTGCACAAAGGATCTAAATCTCTTGAGACCTGATATCCTTTGCGTGGTTCAAGTTAGCAAGCTTTTTACAACCCAGGGGAAATGAATGACCTGGTACAAAACAAGTAATACAAGGTGATCCCATGGTCATTTCTGCTCTCAGGTAAGATGAGATGGAAAGTTTTCATTTTGTTCCTCAGACTTGTGTGAGAGTGGCAAAGTATGAACTTGCAGGGTATTGCAGTGAGGACCTTCTTCTAAACTATCCTGGTGACCATCTCCTCTTTACCAAAGCATTTCCAAATTCTTTTGATTCAGCTGTAAGGAGATCTTCATGGCTCTATTATCTTTTGTACTGATGTCTGTGGCTAGTTTAGCTCTTTGAAAGCCAAAAGCAGAGCTCTCTCTGTGTAGTTTAAAACTAGTGCAGTAGTTCCTTTCAGCTGTTTTAGACTTTTCTTTCTTCTTGGTGTATCACCCTTACTTTTCTAGACCTTTGGCTTAATCTTCCTTAATATCCTTTACCCTTTTTAATATCTCTTGCTTCTGTGGTTGCTAATTACTTGTCTGGGAACATAGGCAGACCAACACGTAGGCCAAGACCTATTTGAATTCAGTGGAATAGAGGCAACATCAGGCTAAGGAAAAATTACCAGAAGACATGTAAGTAAAGGCAGAGCAATGGCTCTGTTTGTGGCTGGAGGAAGGAGCTCTCCCCCCACCTCATGCAGATGCAGCTGAGATGCAGCTTGGCCTTTCTAGCTGACACAGCATGATTTCATAGCAGTTGGTCCCTCCAGGAAGTAAGAGTGGTAAACTGTCCTCTCACTTTCTTCCTCTCCCTGACATTTCTTCTCTTAGAATCAAGCCTTGATTCCAGCCCTTCCCTCTTTCCTCACTGCCCACAGAAGTAGAGATTGCTGAAGGGCAAGGAGGAAAAAGGAGGGCATGGTAAGGGTGGAGATAGTCAGCACCTTGGGGAAAGATAGTTAATGAACCACATCCAAGGGAGATTAGGCAGAATGAAAGAGAAAAGAGAGAAGAGGAAAGAGGAACTGCTCCTGCACAGTCCTGTGCAGTCCTGCCCTGTGAAGTTAGATGACTCCTCCTCTGCCTCCTTTGATCTGTAATTCTGTTCCTTATAGAAACACATCTGGCACCTCACTATTCTCCCACTCCTTACTGGTATCTTATCAGAGCCACTAAACTGGAATTTTACCTGTGTGACTAACAAGTCAGCCTTCCTTGTAAGGATTTGCTCAACTCTAGGAACCTCTTCCTGTTCTTTAAACGTGCCACTAATAGAAATTCATTGTTTGCCTGCTGTGGGATGCTATTGCTAGCATTTAGAAAAAATAGGAAAGTGATGAATGAGTTAAAGAAATAAGAGCACAAAGTTAGTTTGGATTTTTTTTTCTGGGAGTAGAATGTCATTTGAGACTGCTTGTTTCTTTCACAAGACAGATGGACTATACGGTATGAAAATCTTTTCCTTGTGAAGTTTAATACTGTAACTGTTTAATACTGTAATGAGGAAATAGAGCCCAGGTGCAAACACTATCCAGTGATATTGCCATATAATAAAATGTTGATAAAGTATAAATTATGCTTCTGGACTAAAAATGCATAGCATGAAGCTATCTATTATCTCACTTTTGTTTCTAATCACTGTTAGGAACAATGGAATTTCCTAGGAATTTCCTGTTCACGTGATTGACTAAACTCTCCTTGGGATTTTCAGAGGTATTCTGAATTGGCTCCAAGAGGGAAACAGTGAGAGCTTTGTGGACTGGGCATGGGAGAATCAAAATGAAGGAACTGGTGAGGCTCATTTTCACATGTGGCCAACTCTCATTTGGTGAAAGAAAGCTAAGCTGGCTAGATAGTCTATGCTACTTCTACATTGGTAATATTTGGTTTTATGTTTAAAATGAAGTTAATCCTAGCACTGTGGATTCTCCTCATTTAAAGATATGCAACATTTGACTGGGAAGGGCCCTGATGTGTTTCTGAAGTTAAGACCAGATGACTGTCAGCTGCCCATTCCAACACAAGTTACTCTCTAATGCTGTGAATTTCAGGAGACCAGTTTTTGCAAGTAACTGACTTTGTTCAACCAAGCAATATTACTTGCATTTTTATGCATTAGAACAGTTAGTACTAGAATAAACAGTAAAGCCTCAGGGTTAAATTCTGTCATCTCTATGACATTACCTTCCCACTGTAAGACCACAAGAAAGCAAGCAAGTGTGGTCTTGTATCGGCACAACTCACTAATCCTTTGAATGCATGCTTGAAATTACAAATATATGTGGGGTGTGGTGGTAGAGCAATAAAAGCCTCTAACGACAGATCGTAAAGCTGTGAGTATGAGCCTTCTTCCATACTTGTGCTGAAAGACTTTCTGTGGGCAAACAAGAGCATAATCCACCTGTACTTCATGACACAGCAGAAAGCTGAAGTCTCTAGGACATGATGCTAACTATTTTGCTTCTTTGAGGATGGTGAGATGAAGGTGTAGCCTCATTTGTTGGCACAAAGGAGAGGATTTGTTCCGTGCTGAGTGGTGGAGGTCTGATATCTAGCACATAGCTTGGGGCTAGATCCAGGCATGTGCCTCTAGAGGCCTGTACTTTGGGTGCTTGTTATTACAGAAGCTACAGTACCTCAGATGTGGAAGGCTAGCTTCAAACATTCAAACAAACATTTCTCTATCTGGGATCTGAGGACTCCAGCATCCATTCCTTAATGGTGGTATGATTTGCCAAATTCCAAAATGTTTTCTGGAAACAGGACTGGGAACATTTCCTTCTTTTAAGGAAATGACTACTGAGGACAAGAATATGACTGCGTGTTGCTGTGCTGGCAGCTGAAGTCAACAGAAATCAGGAGGTAGCACTGATCTGTCTACATACAGGATTAGATGAACTTCTTTGTGTCTTCTGTTTGTGAAGAAGTATGCTTTAATTGATAAAAACTAATACAGCCCGGAAATATTGCAGTTTTAGAAAAAATCTGCTGAAATTTAAGCGTCTTTAGGAATTTAGGTGCCCTATTTCCATGACCAGATCAACAGAAACTCTAGGACCATAGTAAACACACTGTTAGGTCTCTTGCAATAAGTTTCCCCATTGTTATCTCTTTATCAGCAATCAGCTAAGATAAAAGAAAGTGAAGGAATCTATTTGAACTATTTACATACCAGTGAAGGTGGTGTCATGTTATCTTTGTTCTTTTGCAAGATCATCTTTGCTACCAGCGAGTCATGTCCTCTAGGTCCTGCCACAATATGTGTTATTTTGGAGGATGGAGCAGGGGAAGCCAAAACAAGTAGAACAAGTAAATATTGTGTGGTGGAACTGAAAAAACATCCCACCACAGTTCTCCCAGCACTGGTGCTATGCTGTACATACTGGAATCAGGACATAGCCTTCTTGAAGTAACTGCACCCCCAATACCTTTCTGTTTCACTCTCACTGTGCTTCTTTTTGACAGTTCCTCACAGTTCTGTTTCCTTTCTTACTTCAGTGTCAAAGAGATGAATATTCAGTTCCAGAGAAAAACTATAACTCACTATACGTATCCCATCTCCCAGCATGATTATTCTCTTTAGCTTCTGAATGAAAGCCCGTAAAGCTTTGTAAACACATCATAAAGATAAGTTAAAAACTCCTTCCCATTTCCTATTCCCCTGTATTCTCTGAGGCAATGCTGTGTCTCAGTGGCATGTAGATTCTGTACATACCCAGCTGCCTTTCAGATTGCTTATCAACTGCTGTTTCAGAGAAACTGGATGAATCATGTTTTTTGCAGAAATTGTTGCATCTGACTAGTTTGAGTAGCATGCATGAGAGAGTATGGGTCACACAGGTCCCTTCCTGGCAGAAAATTGGTCTCAATATTCAGTCTTAGCCCAGAGTTATGACAGACTCATTCCTCACCTCTCTGAAATCAGTGAACCAACTCAGGCAGAAAAATTGCAGAAACATAGAATATTTAAAGTTGGAAGGGACTCATAGGGATCATTGAGTCCAGCTCCCTGCTCCTCACAAAACTATCTATAAATAAACCCTATGACTAAGAGCATTGTCCTGATACTCCTTGAACTCTGACAGGCATGGCACCATGACCACGTTCCTGAGAAAGCCTGTTCCAGTGACCAACTGTCTGGGTGAAGAAACTTTTCCTAATGTCCAGTCCAGTCCATAATGTCCAGCTTCATTCCATTTCCTCACGCCCTTGCTGGTCACCAGACAGAGAACAGCACCTCCCCCTCCCCTGCCCCCAGTGAGGAAGTTGTAGGCTGAGATGAGGTCACCCCTCGGCCTTCTCTTCTCCAAGCTGAACAAGCCAAGTGGCCTCAGACCCTCCTTGTATGTCTTGCCCTTGGGAGCTTTCACCATTTAGGTATCCCTCCTCTGCACACACTCTTAGAGTAGCACCACTCTTATTGTAGCACCAAAAACTGCCCCAGCACTCGAGGTGAAGCTGCCCCAGTGCAGAGCAGAGTGGGACAAACCCCTCCCTTGCCTGGTTGGCCATGCTGTGCCTTATTCCCCCAGGACACCCCTCCTGGCTGCCAGGGAACTGCTGACTCACATTCAACTTGCCATCCACTCAAAGCCCCAGATAGCCAGGATTAGCCTGTCCCAAGTGCATTTAAAATACTCCAGATGAAAAGCATTTGCTTAAATAAATTTTTATTATGATTAAAGGAGCAAAAGTGTACACCCACAAGACCCATTGTATACAGGGATAGGATGTGTGGAGAAAATTTGAATAGCAACCTGCCATGCTTGGTCATGATGATTGATCCAAAAAGGCTTAAGAAGAAATATGAATTATAAAATTTCTATAATGCATCCTTAGAAAGTGAGGAAGAGCCTTGCAGTATCAGGGTTAGAAATAAAAATCAATTGCTTTGTCAGAGTAAGTATTGCTGGTAGTAGTTTAGAGTTTAATCTAGGAAATTTTGATTGACTTATTCCAGAGGAGTCGCCACAAAATTTGTCTGTACAGAAACCTGGCTCAGTTAGAATGTAATGTGTTTTTTCAGTGTGATGATTTGGCACTATTATTGTTAGATTGCACAAGGAGCATCTCTGTTAATGCTCATGCTTTCTTTGGGTCATATTTTCATTCTATTTCATCTATGAGTAAATAATAATACTCATCAGAAAGGAAAGGCAAAGGGCCTCTGCTTTCCTAGCAAAATTTCTCTGCCTTACCTTCTTTTTTTCTTTCTTTTTTTTTTTTTTTTTAAATAAAGCATTCTGGTTTTAGAAAATATGGATAAAAGAGAAAGTTTGTGTTTCTTTTTACCCTTGATACTGCAGTACTTTGGGTCTTGCTGTGAGGGACAGAAGCTCTTTCATCCTTCCCCTCTTTAAGGGGAAGAGCATCTGCCAAAGAACAAGATGCTGTCACTTGGGTTGTGTTTGATCAAGAAGAGGAAAGGGTGGTCAGCCCTTATCTCTTCAGAGTAACTTGTGTCATCTACCCCAGCTCCTGATGGGTCTGCCACCTTACTGCCTGCTTCATAGATCTCCACAAACGCCTTATGGAACGCTCCAGACACCTTCAGGCTCTCTACTGAAGAGATGCCAGAGAGATTGGCTGATGAGCTGAACAGGTCAGTGATACCCAAGGCTTTTAAGACAGATGTGAGGTTATATTTTTCCTCAATCTTCATGCGGGGGAGATAAACTTTAATTTTCCTCTCTTCCATCTTACTAGAACTGGTCCACTCCTTGAGATTTTCAAAGGTGATTGCGGTCTCAAGCTGCAAGGAAACATGCAAATTAGATCTCTGGGATGAGAGCACAACTTTTGTAGCAATGCAGTATCATTCGTGGGGTTTTTTTTTCTCTCAAACTGATTGCTCTTGTTATGGTGTATTTTCTGGGTATAAATAGATTAATGTGTCTAGAAGAAGAAACCAAACCATGACTCTCTCTTCTTTGCCCTGCTTCCTATTTCTTTAATACGCTAGTGAGCCTATTAATAATCAATAGGCAATTAATAATCTTGATTAGATGGCAACTCAGCAAATTTCCCAAAGCTCTTGCCTATTTATCTTCTTTTCTTCAGAAATATATTCCAAAAGTCATTCTGTGCTTATGACTTGTAAGCTCTATCTACATTTAAGACCTCCAAGTAAGAAGTGTTAATGGTTTCACTAATACCTGAAGTATCTAGAGGCATTTGAACACAGCTAAATTTCTTCAGTAATAAATGAGCTATCAGTTATTACAGAAGAAATTTAGCTATGTTCAAATTATTATTTTTATAATATAGGTTTTTTGAATTAGTGTGTAATCATTTCAATGAACTCAGATTTATTGCATAACTTTTCCTATTCAAACTGCATTCCTGCTAATGGCTATATTCTTTTCATATCAACAGTAATATGTCATGTACGTTTTACTTTCTGAAATTGCTTTAACCATTCCAGTACTCATATTCAATTTTTAGATAGTTTAATTTTTAAATGTATGAAGGAAGCATGTTGAAGGCTGTCAAACCATTCAATAATTACAAATACTCAAGCTAACATGAACTTCCCAGTAAGTTCTTCAGTACGCAGAAATTGAGATGTAAAAGCTTTGGAGCTCAAGCTGCTGGAGTAACAGCTGCTTATCTGAGAAGAATCTGTTCTGCAGTGCCAAAAATTTAACCCACTAAAGCAGTTACTTAGCAATCCATCCTCACACAAACTTTTGCAGGAACACTGAGACGGCTGCATGCCTCTATGCAGCAATCCCACACTGCCAATATTCAGTTCTATTCTAGGAATGTGCTTCAAGATAACTTTATTGTGAAGAGCTTCTTTGCACCTAAAATTTCACTGTGTTTATGGTTTTCTGAAGCACAGCTGCCAGGCCATACCTGCTCCAGGCCAGAGACATCATCAGGCAACAGCACCCACAGGCTCAGCCGCCCACTGGCATATTGAAGCTCCAGGATTCTGCATTTCTCAGAAGGGATCTCTGCCACTCTAAATGTACCAGTCTGAGACATCATCTGCACAGGTCTGCTTTCTTGCTGCAAAACCAAAGAAAATAATATTTTTTTCAGAAAGATTACTCCTAAAGTGTAGAAATGTCTACTTATGGTTAAAGCTGATAATTGCTCTTTTTTAGGAAGATTGTACAGCAACTTGTCTAGTCCCTTCAAAAATTCTAGAACATGACACCTTTAAAGTGATGTATGCCTACATACCTCAGAAATTCTGAAAGGAACTGTCTGGGTATCTTCTTCCCTAAATGCTTTCTCCCACAGTCCCTTGAAGTAGATGGCACTGACCAGGACCATGTCAGTTTGTGGACTCACAGAGCTTGGTTGAAGGATATTTTTGATTGACCCTTTCAAAATGCATAGGAAAAGAGAACATGTATAACACATCTGTGTATAACACATCTTACTTGACAATTACAGCATTAAATGGAGGGTAAAGGACTTATGGGAAGGAGGGTGTAGGGCAGGGACATTGCTTTGGTTTTGTAGCTGTTATCTTGTAGTTCCAAGGTTGATTTGCTTACTCCTGTTGGCAATGGTTGTTGCTTCTCTCCCTATAAAGAATTATAGTGAGAGATATAAGATCCAGAGATTTACTTGATTTACAAAATTAGCATAATTTGTGTCAACAGGAAGAACCATTGGAACCTTTTATCCCAGGATGGTCTCCCAACTAAACATTTAATACTTTTTGCTTCAAACAGAAGTTGAAACATTGGTGTCAAACAATCTGTCAATAAGTAAAAAGCATATTTTAGTGCTGTTCCTTTTATCAGGACTGGAAGTATTACATATCCACAAAGCCTCTACAGATAGAGAGAGTCCTCTAATAGAGGTATGTCTGAGGAAAAATAAATCTTTAGATGATAGTCCAGTATCTGGGAACTGATCTCTTTTTCCAAGAGAAGGAGCAGAGGGAGACATTTTGGTTTTTCATCACCTTACTTAAATGTTCTCACATGTTGTTCAAACATGGTGGCAGAAGGGAAAATGTCTATGTTGCTATTTAGCTTCCTATTACCATTTGTCTGACTTTCAATCCAAGAATTTATGAGTTCTCTGGATTTTTCTGCAGCTGTTTGAAAGTTGATAGATTCCAAACCTCCCTTATACAGTTCCTTCACACATTGTATGTATTCCTGCAAAGAAAGAGTATGCCATTTTCAGTTCAGAATGTCAAAGCATTTTGCAGATGTAAAAGGCAAGAAGGAAATTAACAGATATGAACAATCTGCATATTAAGGGTAATCAATAAACCATGAGCTAGTTCATAAGCATCTTCAGATTTGACATGCATTGTTTCAAGCAAGAGTATATGCCTGCATTTTTAAAAAATCTTTTCCAGAACTGGGTTTAATCTAAAACCAACATTCATTTCCGTTAAGTATGGGGGTTTCTTTCTCTTTGCCCACTTTAAAAATTTTTTTGCAATGGTATTCTCCTTCAATTTCAAATTAAATGTTCATTTCAATGGAAAATCTTGGAATATTTTTGAGAACTTGAAGTTATTTTTTCAGGTTTGTTTTGCAAGTTGAGAAAGGAGCTGGAGTTAACTCTTGCCAGCAAAAATTACCTTTATTAATTATACCTTGACTTGATTGGATCTTTATTGTACTTCGCATAAACATCGTTTTGACTAGTCACATTTTTTCTCAAGACTTTCAGGGGTTAGGGCTGTGATAGAGAGAATCTTTCCACATGGAAGAAAATTTCTTTAGCAGAGCCTAGACTTCTGACAGTGCCTTTTACATTACAGAAAGTTACAATTTTGACATTCAGATCAGATCTTAGAGCAACTCACCGGCAGAATTGGGTATTTCTCTTCAGCATACAGTCTCCTGGCAATGCTGATCGAATAATTGTCACTTGGTTTGCTGATTTGGGTGAAGATGTCCTTAAGTGAAGTGTGGATGCTCACAGATGTGCCGCACTGATTGACATGAATACACATAAAAATATAGATGATGTTACCCTAGTTTTAATCATGAGTAGGTATTACGCACTATATGAAAGGAGTAGAGTAGTTCAGATGCTTCTGCTTATGAAACTGTTCATCCTATGCTGATGTAGTAATTTTGTAATATACACAATTCGGTGCTTAAAATTACCGTTTTCTACTGTAACTTCCTCCTACCATTCTGGGGAGTGGGGTTTAATTACCTGCTACAGTAATCTAGCTCCAGCAGATCAGTTCCCAACCAGTCCTGTTTAACCACTAGCAGCCAGCTACTCATACAAGAACCTATAATTTCTCACTATTGGCCCAATATTATGGTGATGGGTTTCATTTTATGCTTGCTCTGAATTCTCTGTGGCTTGCCTTCCCTGTTCATTCTTACGAATGAAGTGTTCCCCCAAAATCTTGGTGAAGAGCACTAACTGCACATTGGAGTAGGGTTGGAACTGCTAGGAGACTGCTTTATCTGATAGATTTTGCTCCCAGGAGAAACTGACATAGAGAAGGGATTTAATTGTTTCTGTACCTGAGATTCAGTACTCTCTCCAAATCCTGGGATTTTATCAAAGTGGATAGCCTGTAATTAAGAATAAGAGTAGTTGAAATAACTGGTATGACAAGAAAAAGGTTATGCAACTGAGATTAGCACATAATGTTTGAAGCAAACCTATTGACTAACTGCGAATGACTCAAGAAGTGCAATCTATCTGCACCATCTCTGAATAGCCATGCCTACTATTGCCTGCTTAGATGATCCTTTTTTCTTTTGAGCATCTAGGATTCAGCTCCAGTGAGTGCTACCAATAATACCAACCTTGTTAGAGGAGGCTAAGCCAGCCACTCTCTATGAAGATAGTGAGAGCTGTAGGAAACACATGAAACACTTTGCAGTCTGCGGATATGTTTTGGCTCTTTCCCTATAGATTTTATCTCCTTTCCCTATTCAAAAAAAAAGTGTCACTAAAATGTATTTTTGTCTTTGAGAATTCTACTGCTAAACTATGATAAAATTTAAATCCAGTCTCAGGATTTTGAGCTGGTGCATTTGTTTAACACTGTGGGAGTTTCGGGTTGCCACAGCTTTTGATAACTCTGGATCCACATTTTTGTAACTCTGGATCCACATTTTTTGGCCTCTGAGGGACATTATCATATCATTAAGGGTTGTGGCTCTGTTGAGCAGCAGGAGGGTTTAAATCCTAAATGTAGTCTCACCTTTTCTATCTGAGCCTTGGTTTTATCTTTTGCACCTATGTAGACCATGGAGAGGGTTGAAATGATGAGCAGAGGAGAGTAGCAGACATTCTCCTGGACACTCTGGCTTCTCAGTTCCCTGAATATGTCACAGCAAACCTCCGTGCTCACTGGACCGATGGAGCCCATTGTGCAGCAGTGTTGCCTACAGCAAGGAGCAGAAGTACAGTAACAATGTAATGATGGGAATAGCACACAGAGCACATGCGCTTCAATAGGAGTTTTCAGGCTATAAAATATAAACAAGTAATTTGGAAATCATTCTGTGTTAACACATCTATTGATATGCTCGCCTCTCATGCATGTTAGAAACTCTGTTTTCACAAATATGTTTCCTTCTGCATTTCTATACATTTACCTTTTCGTAACAGTTCCTCGGAGCTCTGGAATCGGTATGTAATTTCTGTTTACCTTTTCAAGCACTAAAACAACAATTGCCTGTACTTATTTCCATTCACTGAAGGCTACAATTTCTTAGTACTTTGTAGTAGCTTGATGAAAACAAGAAAATATTATCTCTTTCATATACTTGCAAAGCTGTAAATTTAAATGCAAATTATATTTCTGTTTGGTTTAGGTCTGGACAGATACAGGTAAAAGCAGAGGCTAGTTATTTTATTTTCTAAAAATAAGTAGGTGTAGTAAAGTATCCATTTGTTGCACAGTACTAACTGTCAGTAGACCTTCAAAGGGCTGTAGCTTACCCTTGTTTTAGTAATGGAAGCATGGACAGGCAGTATAACTTGTCTAAGGTCACCTAATCTAGAAGCAAGACTGATGGACAAAATTCATGTTTCGTTGTATTGTGCTTTCAGATATATCTTGCTTTGCTTAAATATGGTATGTTTTCTGACACTTTAACCTGTCTGAGAAATTAAATTACTGTTTTTCAAAATCCAGCCCCTTATGTGGGAGCTAAATGCTAGGATCTCAAGTTTCTCTTTGTAGTGTTAAACTCTACCAAAGTGTTTTGTGACTGGCTTTGGATATACATATATAGACACACACATTTTTCTCTCACCTTCCTTTCTGCATACATGTTCCCACTTATAAGTTATTTAAAAATTATACATCTGTCCACCCACATACCTTTATATGTTGTGTTCACTAAATGTATTTTTCAGGAATGCAACCCTTAGAGAAATTACACACTAAAATAAACTTAGTAAATTCACTGAACACCACAGTTCTGCTCTCAATGCACTCTTTTGAACCAGAGGTCAAGCAAGGAAACTTATGACTTGTCTGTCAAAATCAATCTTAAAAGATACAGAATGGGAAGATAAGATGCTCTGAAATAAAATCATGTTTTGAGCACAAAATAACATTTTAAGCATATAACTTTAAAAATCTCCCCCAAACCACAAATACTCAGATTTTACACATATGTAGAATTTTACACATTATGTAGAATGCATATACACTGGTGAGATTTGTAGAGAATGTAATGTAAATATTCCATCCTGAAAAATATCAAACACAAGACAATAATTTCTCTTTTCAAAAGTTTAGTCAGAAATAAGAAATAATGCAATGAGAAGGTAAATTTTCCTAGAGAAATGCTTACCTTCAAGCTTCAGCACCAAAGACAGTACAGCTTTCCAGCTGTATGTGGGTATACTGGCTGAGCCCTTGGAAATTTATACAGTCTGAGTTGTGACCCACCCATTGCTGTCCTTCAGAAGTTTGACTTTTGACACCATAAAAATAAATTAATGGTATTAGTGCAGTTTTTTTGTTTCAATGGGTTTGGGTTTGATTGAAGGGAGAACAAATATTAGTGTTTTATTCTGTATAACAGTGCTTTCCACCAGTACATCAGGACCATTTGTCTGGAGAAAAGGCTGGGAAATAATGCCTCGTTTGCAACGAGATACTGGGATGGCAGTAAAAAGCAAAAAATGTGAAAACCTTAAAGATGTCACACATAATTAGCAGTTATTAGTCAATACATAAATAATCAGTCAATTTGTTATTATGGTTGTAGTAATAGGCCAGAAATCTCTTTCAGTTAGTCCTTTCTGAATGTACAAAATGCAGGCATGCTAGACAGACGAGAGGGGAGGACAGGACTTAGCCTTTTATTCTTCTAAAAAAATTGGGGAAATAAAGTAGGGTGCATGTGACAAAACCAATTGAGATAAAAGTCAAAAACAGGAACATTTTCTTTGAGAAATTGGAATATTTATAAAAGATCTTTCTGTGAGTGTGGTTTTATAGCAAAGTATTTTATTCTCAGGGCTTAACAGCAAAACATAACTCTAGACAAAGTAAAAACCAGTCAGTTCCAAATGTATTTGTGTATGCACTTGCCTTCTATCTCTCACATCTTCCATGAGTAACTTAACTGGCCTGACAGTAACTTAATGGCCTGACAGATGATGAACTGTGGAACTGTGAAATCCAGCTAGAGGAGTGTTCATGGTCTGTGGGACAATAATAATGTACAATAGCAAATATATTTCAGTTATAAAAGCATTTCACTTAAAAAAGCTATTGTTCTGTATTGGAATAATAGAATGGACAAACAGTTAAGAAACCATTCTGACCTTTGGAAAGAACTGTGTGATTTCTAAAAGCAGGGGGAGAAGGCAGGAGGGTGATCCCAAAGTCTGTATGACATAATTCTTTAGAACATATGGGATGTAACTGTGATCTCTGTTAAGCAGAGTAGTCTCCTGTACTGCTGTGAAAAGTTTAGGCAGTGCAGTGTTCTTTGCCTCAGTCTGCTTCCCCTTGTGAAAACAAATGTGCCATATAAATCTACATTCCCCTTGATGAGTCGTTGTCTGTCAGAGTGTAGCTCAGGAGGTGAGGTGAGGTGGTAACACGGACATCAGGAGAGACAGAAGTGCTTTCTGGTGCCAGGTAGCCAGAAGAAAATCTGACATATGATTAAATAGTGGGAGGTGTGCCTGGACCCCAAGTCACAGGGCATGTATCACACGTTGCTTTCCTTTCAAACTTTGTGCCCACAAAATAATGATTATCAGTAATCTTTCTAAGATGATGATGAAAAAGCTGAAGTGAACATGCCAACATGGGCATATGTCAGCTATGCTGAACTAGGAGGAGCTGTGGACTCCCTCAAGGGTCTTAGAAAGAGATCTGGATAGACCAGAGAGCTCAGCAATCACCAAATGTATGAAATTTAACAAAAGCAAGTGCAAGATTCTCCATCTGTGATGGGGTGATCCTCATTGCAAGTACAGACTGTGGGATGAGAGGTTAAAAATAGCCCCGCATAAAGAGATCTGTGGGTTTGGATCGATGGCAAGTTGAATATAAATCAACAGTGTGTCCCGTAGCCAAAAGGAGCAACCACGTATTGGGGTGCATCAAGTTCAGCATCACCAGCTGGTTGAGAGTGGTGATTGACCCTGCCAAAGGCAAGGGGCATCTTTAATGTCCCTTGAAATCCAAACTATTCTATGATTCTATGATTTTCCCACTCTACTCTGCACTGATGTGGCCTCACCTCGAGTCCTGTGTGCAGCTTTGGGCACCTCAGTGTAAGAAGGACATCACACTGTAAAAGTGTGTGCAGAGGAGAGTGACAAAGATGGTGAGAGGCCTCCAGAACAAGAAGAGAAGGCTGAGGGGTGACCTCATCTTGGCCTACACCTTCCTCAATGAGTGCAGTGGACGAGGAGGTGTTGCTCTCCTCTCTCTGGTGACCTCTGATAGGCCACAAGGAAATGGCATGAAGCTGCAAGGGAAGCTCAGATTGGACACTGAGAAAAGGTTCTTCATCCAGGGAGTGGTCAGTCACACCCTGAAACAGGCTCCCCAGGGAAGTGGTCACAGTACTCAGTGTGTCAGAGTTCAGTGAGTCTCTGGACAATGTTCTTAGTCATATGCTTTATTTGTCAGTAGTCTTGCAAGGATCAGAGAGTTGAACTCAATGATCCTCATAGTTCCACTCCAATTTGAGATACTCTATGACTCTTTGAACCTGTGTGTTTTCACTTAATAAGCTGTTTGCTCACATTGTTTATAGTGCACCTCAGATTTATGCCACTATTTTCACTCTTTACCCTTTTTTTTGGTTCAGAGCCACTTTGTGTCCACAAGGGTCTAGCTCTACTTCCACCACTTTGGTCTTCCATTGCTGCATGTAAGAGTTGGTCAGTGTATTTAACTCAGTGAAATCTGCCTTTCGAATGTCCTTCAAGATTCTCTTCTAAACAACCATGATTGCCATTCCCTTAGTCTGGTCAATCACACATGAATTACAGAAGTGTCCAGACCTGTATCACAAGTCTAGCTCATCATATGTGGCCTGAATTTTAGGACCTAAAAACACATTCAGGAAACAGCTTCACTTTTGTTAGTGATATTTTTTTTTTACAACATCAAGAAGAATAGAATAGAATGAAGAATAGAATAGAATAGAATAAAGAATAGAATAAAAGTTATCCCAGTGTTTTTCTTTTTTTTCTTTAATCTGGTGAGTTTGACTTCTGTGTAGTGTCCTGATTCCAGATCTTCAGAACAGTTTTGTATGCATTTGATGCAGAGCTTTGTTCCATGAGTTATACAAAAATCACGTTTTCTCTCTAAGAACTGGAGTTTCAGGTTCAGAACACACCTACAATAAGCAAGTACCTGGAGCATAATAAGCTCTGCTATGATAATGTTTGATAAAGGCAGGCTGTGCTCTTTGTGAGGGGTCTGGTGTGGTTTTCTGTGCTCAGACTGGGAGTTAATGCAAAGACAGTTTTAAGCACGAACAAATGAAGAACTGGATCAGAGCAGACCAACAGCACAGCATCAACCCTAAAAGGTCTTGTATAGTCTGCTTGACATGAGGTCTGGAGTAAGCAAACCTTCCTGCACTTGGAAGACTACTTGGAACAACTGACAATGGAATTGTCCTGTCCAGTACAGCTGTGCAAGCAGTACAAACAGTTCAGTCCCACATCCTCGTTTGGCAATGCTTGTCCCAAGAAAGAGGTCAGCTAAGGCTCGGTTGCCCTTTCCTCTGCCAGGCATTTCATTGTGGAACTGTCCCTAAACCAACACACACTTGAGTACCTGAGCTTTGGACAACTGACAGTGTAAAACATACTTCTTATCCAAAAGGACATGAAGTCCAGGTCAGCTCACAGAACAAAGCCTCTCATCCAATCCCACAAACCTACTCAGAACTTGGGATTGTCTCCTTGTTCCTGCTCTTTTGCCAATAGAAAGGAGCATATTAATTGTTTTGTGTTTGTCTTCATTCCACATTGTGACTCTAGAAGCTGGCTTTCAGTCAGGGACAGAGGCAATCGGTCACAGAGAGATTTACTGATTACAGCTTACTGTCTAACTTGTTACCATTGCAGACCTAGATGCTGCAGCTATCAATGATGGTTTCTCCCTTCATTGTTCTGTGGTTCTGGTTTTTCCCCAGCACAAAGCAAGTGAAGTATCTGGTCAAGCTCCTTCAGACAGGTGCCCATACCCCACCTGGCATCTTTCTGCAACAACTCTATGCCATTGGAGATGAGCACTGCTACCTGCAGTGCTGCCTTGATCTCTCACAGACTGTGACAGGGCATTTGTCATTGCTATTAATTGTCATTGTGATATCCCGTATGACATCTTACATCCCTTTACTTATTTAAACCCGACACGGGCTTTGACTTCATTGTACTGATTATGATTTCTCTACTGCTCCCTCATGGATTTCTTACTGCTCCCCCTGACAAAGGTTGATGTGAACTTCATGGCATAATTTTCAATGATCACATCCCACAGGCCAGCAATGGGTTGCATGGGAGTCTTTGACTCAGAACTTGAAAAACGTCCTCACTGTGGTTGAATGAGTTTTAGCCTCATATACATGCAAAGCCTTTGCCTTGCTTACATACCCCATATCTTTCTATGGAAGCAACGTGTTTCTGATGATAAAGATACCTTCATTTTGTCCAAGCTTAAACACAAAAAGTAAGTGTACAAGAGCTGAAAGCAAGGAGAGTCCACCAGGCAGGAGTATAGAAGCCTTCACCATGCAGGGATGCAATCTGAAAAGCAAAAATTGTGCTGGAGGGAAAACTGACAAGGGGTGTGAAGGACAATAAGAAAAGGGTTTTTTTAGGTACAACAGCAAAATGAAGACTAAAGAAAAGTCAGGATGGTTGGAGAAGGTTCCTGATGATTTGGAAAAGTGACTAATTTTCAGAAAACAAAAGGAGGAGAATTGAGAAGACTACAGGTCTCTGCAGTCACTGGAAAGGTGTAGTGCACTGCTGCAAGGCACTAAGGGTTAGTACTCATTATGATCTGTGTCAAGAAAGACAGTCTCTGAGATACTGCTTAAAATACTATTTATTGCAGCTAACATTGAAAGGAAAAAGAGGATAATACACTACAACTACAACTGAACGGAGGTTGTAGCCAGGTGAGGGTCAGCCTCTTTTCCCAGGTAACTAGCAATAGGATGAGAGGACATAATCCTAAGCTCCATCAGGGGAGATTTAAGTTGGACATTAGGAAGAAATACTTCACAGAAAAGGTGGCATTGGAATGGGCTGCCCAGGGAGGTGGTGAAGCCACCATCCCTGGAGGTGTTTAAGAAAAGACTGGATGTGGCACTTAGTGCCATGGTCTAGTTGACATGGTAGTCTTAGGTCATAGGTTGGACTGGATCGTCTCAAAGGTCTTTTCCAACCTAGTTGATTCTGTGATTCCCTTAGCTGCAGGGAACCCCAAGCTGTGCAGCATTGGAAAGATCACCAGTCAAGGAAAGGCATGCAGTGCAAGTCCCATCCACAGACACAGGTGTTCACTGACACTTTGGTCTTCAGAGCCCTTGCAGGAATGTTTAAAGGAGAAAACAATTAATTTCTTCTGAGAAACAGAAGGATGTTCTCATGAAAACTTGCTGCTTCACTTTATGATAAATGCAAGGAGGCAGGGGGTGCAGTCACTCGTGCCAAGTGGGAGCTGCCTACAGGTTCCTCCCTTCTGACTTGCATGCAAAGTTCATGCTGCAGCCCAGGGCGATGGGCAGGACAGCACAGGATGGCAAGACAACCTCCACGCTCAGCAAGCTCAGGCCTGTGCCTTCTCCTCTCAGTACTATGTGGGTCACTAACACCGTGGTGTACAATTGTATTCGGGCTCAAATCCCTGCAGAAGACTTCCAAGCAAAGCCTCCTGGATCTCTCCTGACGAACATCATTGGCATCTAGGATGGGACAGCTTTTTGCATAAACAAGGGAGAGCAGAAGGTATTGTACACCTGACTTTAGGTGTTCAGGATGATCTCCCATAATATCCTTGTAGTCACATTGGGGAACTACAGGCTGAGTAAGCAGGCAATATTTTGGGTGGAAAGTCTACTGAGAGAAGCAACAGGAGCAGGGCTGCTCCATGAGGACAGAGAGCTGGACCAAGAGTTAAGCCCCAGGGAGGGCAATGCTCCCACCATTAGGTGCCACACCACAACATCTGACCACAGGGAAGCAGAACCAAATGTCAGTGATGGGGTCCGTGAACATCCATGGACACAGCAAGAGAACCAGGGCCATGGTCCATTTCCAGAGCCTAGGGTTAGGGAGCAATGAGACCTGGTTGCTGCCTGTGGAATGGGAGGCTCACTGACCAGGGCCCAGCCCCATAGCACCTGAACAAGGGAAACAGGACAGACCCTGAAAGGGTGACAGATCCAACCAAGCCTCCAGAATATGAGGCAATATAAGTGACAGGGCATATCCAAAACCAAGCTGGGAAGTGTCTCCACAAGTGAGGGCTGCAATCAGATCCAGTGACTACCAGGCAGGTCAGTAGTGACAGAGTAGGCTCAAGTTCAAGCCAGGAAATGAGTCCACAAGTCGTTCTCAAGCGGGGCAGGACTGAGGGGGACAGGAGAACAGCCCCTGATGTGGTGTCACTGGGGTAGGGGCTGATGGCCCAGGGTGAGGGGTAGCATGGGGTCTTGGGCTTTGGGCAAGTGGGAGAGGTTCCATGGAAGACCAAGGCCACTGAGGGCTTCTAGTGCAGCCTCCCCTCTGAGGACAGCGTGCCCTTGCTCCTTAGGGAGAATTGCGCTTGGGAGGGACTCACTTCAGAGTGACCCAGTGGCTGTGGGGTGTTAGGGGGCTGTTTCAGGGGATGCAGAGCTGGGACAGGGGCAGTGGATAGGAAATGGACATGTCACAAGAGGTCAAGAACTGAGTGAGATAGTCAGGCCACCCCAACAGGCCCCAGAGGCTGGTCAGGAACATCCCAGGAGGGATGGTCTGGCTGGGTGGAAGGGGATTCACTCAGGAGCCTGCCTCTGAGTAATGAGTGAGTGCTTTGTGGAGATCAGGAAGGTTTGTAAGGACAAGGCTCTGTGTGACTGGAGACTCAGGTGCTTGGCAGAGGGCTCAGGCAGGACTGAGCTCTCTGTCAGGGAGCAGCAAGGGCCAGCTTTTCCCAAAGAGCAACAAACCAGGAGGCAAGGGAGATGCCGCAGCTGGAGCCTCACTAGCCAGGGCTCAGCAGCTGAGCAGAGCAGACCTGGAGGCCACAGGCAGTCCAGATCATAAGGGAACATCATGGCTATGAGGCGCAAAGAGAACACTGACCACAAAGTCAATTCACACAGCAGAGGTAGGTCCAGGTCCAGTGATCACAAGCCAGGGCCAAGGTCACATTAGGAGTCCTTGGCCAGGAATGGGCACAGCTGTGTTTGAACTGGAGAGTGACACACCACTGGCGCAATACAGACGGGAACTGAAAGTCCAGCACATAGCTTAGAGCTCCTGGGGTCACATGTGTGGGAGAGGCTCCAGGTGTGGATGAGCAGGACTATTACAAATTCATTAGTGCACTCAGAGCTCTGTCATACACTAATGAGCAAAAGAGATGCGCCTGGAGACAAGGCTACAAGGCTTGGGACTGAGGTCTGTCAGGAGGTAGGACTGGAAACAGGAATGTGCAGTGTACTTCAGTGCTTTGTCTAGGCTGAAACAAGCTTCTGTTGTGGGCAACAGCTTTGACCTGGGCAGTTTCACTTAATTTCTTGCTGATTAGCATTAAATTTTTATTGTTTATTTGGGAGCTGACAAAATCAATGTAACAAACTAAGAAACAAACAGACCTTTCATCCTGCTTCCTCACATTTCACTTCAATACAAAAAGTCTCCTCTTATGCTTACTAGTTTCAGTGCTCAGTGCTCATCAGTCCCTTTGGTGAAGCAGCAAGCAATGGAAGAGGTTATGATTGGTGTATAACTGTTTATACCTGCCAGCTGCTGCTGCTCACTGTTATCCTGTGCTCTAGTCTGTTTCAGGAGCTACAGTTCCACAGGGATGTCCTTGCTGCAGCATCAGTGACCAGCAGGCTGCAGTCTCTCTGGAGTGTCACTGCCCTTGCATGAGCTGCCTTTGGCTGCAATGCCCCAGAAGTGACTCCCAAGAGTGTGCTCTTAAATAACATCCCCTTCTTAGTAACTGGTGCCTAGAGAGGCTGACCTGGAACAGAGTTAAAGTAATAAAGTAGGTATTTATTAAAAGGTCTTTAAAGGATACACCTTGGGCAATACAGGAGCTCAGCCGTGGCTACACCCAGAATGGATGCAAGATGGACAACTGGTCATGAGTCTTCACGCTTTTATAAGTTTTGGTCAATTTATATATTGGGATTAATTGTCCAATTACGTCTTCAGGTTATGAAGTCCCATCCTTCCAGTTTGCTCTCTTCAATTTGCCGTTGTTTATGCTTTTGGGCCTGAGGCTGTAATGGTTGTCCTTGGTTCTAAAGCTGGAAAAGGATTGTATTGTCTAACTACTCTGTGAAGAGAACTTGAACTTTATATAAAGTTCAGAGTCACACACTGAGGCAGTACAGAATCTTAAAAAAAATGAAAGCTTAAAGTTAAGGCATCAAACATCCCCACGTCTTCTCTTTTTGTTTCTCCAAACACGTCTGTCACATGTCTCTGTCCACTCTTTCTTAATTACACTTGAGCAAAGGTGCTGTATGCTCCTCTGACTGGCTATTTGGCATACAATGAGATCTTTTAATTCGTTACAGGATCTGCTGCAACTGGCCAAGGACAGTTCATGTCCTCCTATCACAAATGGTGCCAGCTCCCAATACAGGCTCCAGACCCATGGGCAGAGGGTGTTGGGGAAATTTCCCGCTGAAGCTGGTTGTGCTCTCGGGGTCCTAACACTGGCTGTTGTCAGTCCTGGAATTAAATAGCTGGTAGTATTTCCTATATATTTATTACCTCTCAAACAATTTCTCTTCTATGGTTTTGTCCAGTTTCCTTTTAAAATAATGTGAAATTTTATCATCTTCCACATTCTTTGACCATTAATCGCACCATTCAGCTGTTTGTTGTCAGCTACCTCTCTGTGCTGGGGGTTTCTAACTGCTTTCTACTAACCTCTTTAAATGCCAATAAGTTCTTGTGTGAGAAGATCCATAACACTCAGGACTTCAGAAACCTCTGCTCTTGAGATCATCCCTTTCCTAAGTTTGACTGCATGGGCTCAAGGACACGCGAAGCAGCTTCCAAGCCTTGAATCGGGGCATTGTTCGTGGCAGAGCTGTGAAATGCCTCCATGGGGGTCTGCATCCCCCTCACTCAAGAGAAGAATTTAAGTGCAGTCTCTTGACTGGCCCTTGCTAGTTTGCATGCCTTTGTCTGGCCATGAACTTCAGCAAAATTAACACTGAAAGTGTTAAATTTGGACACTAAGAAAGAAAGGACACTATGTAAGAAAATTATTAAAGTGCATTTTATTGGAAATTACATGAGAGGGGGAAGGGAGAGAGCATAGACAATTTCGTGTCCCTTCCAGTGGTCAGATCCTGAAGCAGTGCAGCATTGGATGGATCTTTATTCAGGAAGCAGCACACTGTGCATATCCCATGCATGCAGAGGTTCACTGGTGGTGTGATCTTTATGCTTTTATAGAAATGTTCTGTTTATCATTTCTGCTGATGAATGAAAGCATACTGAAAAATGCTGCTTCACTTCAAGATAAAGACAAGGATACACCAGCAGCATCATCACAGGGTGCCAGTTCAGGACCATCTATGAGGTTCTCCATTATGATTAGCAGATGAAGTTTAGCCCACGGCCACACGATATCTTCAGCACTGTGCAGTCCCAGACACTAAGCGGTATGTGCAGCATAACACAAAACTGCACACACTGATCAGCCTGATCAGATCCATTTTTACATGGTCACTAACTCCTCAGTGTACAATAGTGTTCTGGTTAGGAGCACTGCAGACCTGATTTGTGGATTTAATCTGCTGGCTTGATATTTGACCTACCTCATTACCACAGGATTGTTTGGCAATCACTGGACTGTAGCAGTAGTGTAGGGAACTGTAGCATCTAATATCTTATTGGAAAAGCATCTGCCCTTCTGGCCTTGTCACCTCCTGCTGTGCACCCCTTTCCTTGCCAAGCAGCCCCATCCTTGCTGCTTTTTGACAATCCCCTCTCTGCCACCCCTTTTCTTGGTTGATAAATCTTAGCTCACTAGCCAGAAGAAACAGAAAGCCCTGCTCTGTGTCAAAGCCTTTCTAGCAGACACGTAGCTTTCAGTTTGATTCAGCATGCTGTGCTTTCTCAAATACCGTTTGGGAGCCCAGGAGAGCTCTGTCCTGGAGTCCAGGGAGTTCTCTGCATTTCCTCTAGTGACTATGGTTACTGCATAATGCCTGCTAAATCTTTGCCTTCAGCCATGGATTAGGTTTGCTTAGGAGACAGTAGGCCTCTCTCATGAAACAGAGTGGAAATTTTACAGGGTAAAAATCCATTTCAGATTTAGGTAAAATGTGCTGGTTTAGATTATTTAGTCTATAGCTTAAATATTCTATTTAGTCTGCTATGTTCAAGACTGCCTGTTCTCACAGAAATCTGTATTTGTGAAAATTGTTTTAGGCAAGGAGAAGGAATGCACACTGCTAAGCTGGTACAGATAAGGGGGGGCCCCTTGAACTCTAAACAAAGAAGGGAGCCAAAGCTGAAGCTGCAGGAGAAGGATGAGATGACCCGATGAAATGACCCAAAGATTCTCTGTGTACAAAAGACTGATAAATTGTAAAGTGAATATGCATGAACCTGTTGTAAAACTCTATGCATATGTACAAGTGAGAGAGATAAAAGGAGTCTGAACGACTCTCAAAGGTGTGCATGTGTTTTTGAGGGAAAACTCCCACAGATGCGTCCAGCGCTGTAAAATACATACCGGCTTTACAACCTTGACAAGTTGTAGAGTTTGTCTTTGTTTTTTTTTTCCGCAAATCACTCACAAGTCGTATATGCAGAGAGATGTGGAATGGTCTCAGAAATTTTTATTCCCCAAAGGGCAGAGAAGATATGTCATCTCCAACCCTTCCCCAAATGACATAAGAAGGAAGGGCACATGTAGTTCACACAGTATTTCAAATGCTGTGCTGTGTGTGTCTATTTTTGTTCCGCAGACCTCTGTCAGTACAGTAAATCCAGAACAACAGAGCACATAGTGAAAATGGAGTGTAGTGAATGATCAGATGGCTGTTTATTGACGTACCAGCTTCAGTGATGCTGCCAGGGAGCAACAAGAACTGCAGGACAATACCCAGGCTTTGTGGGAGCTGGGATTTATGCTGTTAAACTCTTGCCAGACTTCAGAGCCAGGAAACAGCAAGCAGAGTTTGCTCTCCTCATGACTGCTCTTCCCTCATCCCTTTGTAACACCCACCATGCTGGTCTTTTCGAGATTTCTTCCCATGGGAGCTGCAGCAGCCACACTGACCGTGGCAGAGCCTTTGCAGCAGGTCCTGCCAGACCACAGCAGCAATGCACAAGCATGGTACTGGGCCCAGCCATTGATACAGGGGTATGGATCTTATCCAACCTCACTGAATCTGCTCTTTTACCTCTCATCTTAGCCTCTTTAGAGGATAGTTTCTCTTTCTTAAACAAAACAGATCTATCCCTTTTACTGTGTTTGACCATGATATTTTTGCAGGACGTAGATATCTCAAAATGCCTCTGATCTTTCACCAAGTAATATTTCTGTCTTTTTTTTTTCAAAAATTACTGGGTTTCAAGCCCAGTGCTGCTGGTTTACATTTTCAGTATACTGATCATAATCATCTGCTTGCACAAAAATTAAGAATAAAATTGGAACCTATGTTAAGCTCCCAGACCTAGTTTTCAACAGATGTCTCTCTGTCAGAAGACTTGAGGCATCATTTTGTATCCCTAGTGACACCTAATGGCGCAATGTAAAATGAGTCAAATAGTTCTGTTTCACAGTGAGGACGTTAGGTGGACCTCTCCCATATGTAGTTTTAGGAAACCATTTAGCATTTCATTCATTTTCGTTTCATTACTATTGATTTTCTCCATTTCTTTTCTTTAAAATAATCATCAAGCAAAGGAACAATTAAACAAGAGAATAGTTATTTTTTATATCCATGTTATATAAGTCAATAAATATTAATTTTATTTTCATTGTACCTAGAAAGTGCGGAGTGACAGATATGCTTGTTTCAGTTTAAAAACAGATCTATAATTGTTTATAAACTTTTACCCTGTGCTTCTTAGAACAGTATTTTATAAATCCTGCCTTTTTCTTTTTTGTGTTAGTTGAAGCAAAACTCGCTTTGCTACCTTAGGTTTTAAGGGAAGCAGAACATTATATGCATAGTAATCCTTGAAACTGCATAAATAAGAATGCGTTTTTAATTGAATACTTCCGTTAACCACGTGTAATCCCTTATAACTGCCTTAGGAAGACCAGTGTTTGCAGATCTTCCATAGGCTTCATAGCAGCCAAGATATGTTTCCCTGTAGTCAGCATCATCATTCCAAGTCATACTTAATACTTACTTCAAAAATCTTTGAGGCAGCTGCACTACTGCCAAGTGTCTCCCTTTTTTAAACACTTTTTAAGTACTGTGATTTGCAGTTCTGCACATGTATGCCAGCAGAAGGAAGATTGCTTAAGTCAGTGATTAACACTAATAAGTCTTTCAAATGAATGAACTGCAACCTGAAGAACCTTCCCCCTAAAGACTCTGAAATAGGAAATAATATCTCTAGGGGATTATGTTGTCAAAAGGCAGTAACAAAGACTTTCTCGCTCGGTTCTTGTGAGTCTTAGACAGCTGCAGCAGTCCACCTTTTAAGAAAAATAGCGGTCCACCTTTTCTCATGTTTTTGAAGTTTTGTCTCTTAGGCATCACCTCAGTGTATTTACTAAGGGCAATTAGAGGATATATTTTGAAACTACCTGGAAATACAATAGCAGATTTTAAAAACGGAGTTATTTGATATGTCATATAGAGATGAGCACGAGGTAAAAATAGGAGCTGTAGGAGTTACCTTGCTTAAATACAGAATTTTAGGAAAAAAAATGTTAAGCTCTTGAATTACTTCATATATGGGTACATTCTGGTTTTGAAAATAGTATCTAAATCCTACCTAGTCTAAACACATTCTGTCAATAACCCCGACCCACTATATCCTATATGTTGGCTGTGTGGTGCGGTAACCCAGAACAGGTAGAGACAAGTTTAGTTTGCAATGCTTTTATTAGAATAAATAGAAGGAACAACAATTGACATTCACAAAATCAACGACATATCATGGGAATGAAGATGGGAAATTGTATCAGTCAGGAAGGTGTGTTTGGAGAGGATGATTTAAGAAGAAATGGTAAACTTCCTGTATGCCCCCTATGAACAAGACTTTAGCCTTTCAGTACATGCAGCACAAACAAGCACAAATGCATTCCTCAAGTTAGAATGATTTGGTGAAATTAAGAATTTCATCTGCAAGTTTTCCAGGCATCAATTCAAGGATGGTTGCCCAACAAGTTCAACAGAAAGGAACAGGATTATTCTAATAGCTGTGTTTATTTCAGAGAACTCCTATAGAAAAAACAGACTCTCAATATCAGTGTCAAAATTTCTTCACAAGAATCAAAACACTGGTCCTGAATCTTAAGTTATTGAATCATGATGGAAAATACTTCTAGGCTACCTCTTGAAGTTCTCATTTATTCCTGGATATAAGTCCTAAGTACAACTTGTGTAAGCAGTAATATCTGGACCCAAAGACCTGAAAAGTCACACATTTCTTCAGGAATATCTCCCTAGATATTGAAGGCTTTCCACTTAGAGACAGCGAAGAGATGAGATTATACTACAATACTAGAGTAAAGGGAGTCTGTTTCTTAGGGGTAGGCAAGCATTATTTCCAGCCCTTTTCTCTTTAGGGAGAACAATATCTACCAAAGATGAGGATCATGTCACTTGGATTGTGTTTGATCAAGAAAAGGAATGGGCGGTCAGCCCTGAACTCTTCAAACTCAGAGGAATGTTGGATGTCTCCAGTCACAACCTCTGAGCCACCTGCCTCAGTGCCCTCTTCAGTGACTTCTATGTATGCCTTGTGGATGGCCTCAGATACCCTCAGGCCTTCTGCTGAAGAGATGCCAGAGAGGTTGGCTGAGGGGCTGAACAGGTCAGTCATACCCAAGGATGTCAAGACAGATGTGAGGTTATATTTCTCCTCAATCTTCATGCGTGGGAGGTACACTTTTACTCTCTTCTTTTCCATCACTTTGGGACTGGTCCACTCCAGGAGTTTTTCATAGCTGATTTTGTTCTCAAGCTGCAAAGAGAGGCAGGGAATGAAATGTCTGAAACAAAGGTTCGATGGCCTTAAAAGCTGTGTTTTTACCACATGTTATTGGCTTTTTCCATTTACTTTATGCACACAGTAGAACTGATAATTGTTCTTAAATGCACTTGCATGCTTCCTCTTGACTACAGAGCCTATCTAATCTGTCTGTCTTGAGGAAGTCTCTCAAACCTTTTTCATCTGAAAATTTCTTCATCAGATCAAGTAGTTTTTTGTAAAAGTATAGTTTTTGAAAACATCAAATCAAATAGACCTTAAAACTGTTCCTTTTGGAAGATGTATTATTGATATTTTATTGATCTCTTTCCGCAACTTTATTCCTTTCTAATGTTACTTTTCCCATTTTCCTTTTAGTCAGTTCTTGGAATACTTTCTTCATCACTTTCAGGTTTTATTTCCCCTAGGATAAACTCTTCTTCTTTAGAAAATATTTGAAATCACTCACAGTGATAAAAATCCTGCTACCTTGCCTGTTTCTAATACCTGATGGAGATTGGTACATATACCAGCATCCTCTTCTGCAGGGCTGCGGCAGCATTACGCTGCTTTACCTTCATTGGATAAAACTGAGCTCAAGACTCTCCTAAGAGGCTCTGCCTGAGCACCTGGGCAGATTTTGTGCTCCCCTGCCTGCCCAGCACAGCCATGGGGTGGGCAGCTGGGATGCCAATGGGCAGCAAAAGGTCTGACAGCAGCCAAGCCCCACTGAAGTCATAACTCTTGTGCTTGCCCTGCCAGGGCCCTACCTGTGCCAGGCCAGAGACGTTATCAGGCAGCAGCACCAACAGGCTCAGCTCCTCCCTGTCGTATGGAAGCTCCAGGACCTTAATTTTGTCTTCAGCCACTCTTGCCACCCTGAAGGTGCCATTCTGACGCATCATTTGCACAGGTCTGCTCTCTTGCTGCAAAAACAAAAATGTGAGATGATGCGATGTGCTATTGGTCATACAAATGTACAAGGCCTTTGAAAGAACAGGACTCAATCTTCACTCATGCTGCATTTGGAGAAGAGCTGTGTCTCCATTTTTGTCTCTCTTGCCTGCATGTGTGCCCTGGAAGCCTGGTCAGACATAGATCTTGTGAACACTTATTGGCTTTAGGCCCGCTCACTGACAATGATGGACTCAGATAAATCACCCAGCCTGTGACAGATATTTGTACCACCCAGACTCCTGGCTGTGTGAGCCCACAGCTGCCCTGGCCAGAGGTGTGTCCGTGCCCTCCTACCTCGGTCACATTGAAAAGCTCTTCCTGAGTGTCTTCTTCTCTAAATGCAGTTTTCCATATTCCTTTGAAATAAATGACATTCACAACGACCAGTGCAGTATTGAGATCAACAGAGTCTGACACAAGGAAGTCTTGGATCCGTCCTTTAAGAAAGAGACAGAGCAGAGAGAGGTAAGGTACTGCTCCTCTGGTGTGCACAAATCTCTGCGATGTTGGGATGAGGGTGGGGGTTCCTGCTTTGTGGAGTTTCATTTTCATAGCAATAAGAAACCTGCACTTGCTTGACCCGCCTTTTCTAGAGGTTATGAGGAGAGGAATAAAAGGATATAGTTTATGGTAGGTGAAGGAAAATGCCTGCTACCCATTTTTCAGTCCTTACCATTTGTCTCTTTCTCCACCCATGAATTGATGAGCTGTCTTGCTTCCTCTGCAGCTGTTTTGAAGTCAACTTCTTCCAGCTCTGCTCTGTAGAATTTCTTTGCACACTTTATGTACTCCTATAAGCAGAAGGGTTACAGTTGTCAGACTGATGAGAAGTTGGAATTATATGGATGTCTAAAGCAAGATTGTGAAATAAAGCTGTATGGTTTAAGGAACAGTGAATGTTTACTCCTAGGTTTGAACATGTCAGACATTGAACATGTTAGTCACATCTGTTTTCTTGTAACTGAATCTTAAAGCTGTATAAGAAAGACTGCTTCACTCAGGTCTGGCACTTTTTGATGAGACAGGGCTCTAAGTGAAAATTTTGATATATTTCCTTTTTTTACCAAAACAGTTTCAGTTTAACAAACATTTCTAAGGACGGACAATGTTTGTCTCCTTCTCTTTGTGTTCACTCTTTAGAGTTTTGACTATTGTGTTCTCATATTCTTAGACTTCAAAAGCAAGGCTTCCTTTTCACTAGGAAAACTGACAATTTCAGTTTTCATTATTTCAGGTAATAAAGTTTATTTAACTTCCCTGAAAAGTTACAGTTTTCATTACAAGCCATTTTTCTAGTGAATTAACAGCAATCTTGATTACTCCCTGTGATTTGCAATATAAGCATATTTTATGCCATTGTATCTTTTGCCTTCATCTAACAGGCACAGAAACTCATTCTGTACCAGTTTCCCTCATGGCTCACAATCACCTTTTCATCAACAGAGAGTGGGCATCTCTAGGGCAGAGTTGCAGGGGATTTACAGGAAATCTCATGGAAGTCAGTTCACAATATAACTCACCTGAAGAATAGGGTATGTTTTTTCAATATAGAGTCTGTCAGCGATCCGGAGTGAGTAAGTAGCATTTTGCCTGCTGATGTCTGAGAGAAGATCCTTGACTGACTTGTGGATGTACTCAGCAGTGCCACACTGAGGTGACGACATGAAAAAAGAAGATAGATTGCATAAGGAAATAATCTTGTCCGTTTCAGTTAAGAGTGATGCTACAGGGCAGTCTTCCCCCACAGACTGTCACTTTTGGGACAGCCAGTGCTGTGGTGGTGGTGCATTGAATGGGCAAGCTCATCCCTGTCAAGACAAGTCCCCTGAACTGTGCTTTTTAAAAGATGCAATTGAGTTCCTGACACTGAAACTTCTGGGCTCTTCTCTGCTCAGCATCTTCCTGCCCAGCTGAAAATGAAACTGCAGTACCCTGGCTCTAGGTACTGAGCCTCTTCACTCATCCCAAAACATTCTCTCCACACCATTACTTGTTCTGGTGCAAGATAAGCAACCTCCTGTCTTTCTATGTTTGCTTGAAAACAGGGGAATCACACCCTCCTTCCTTCCCTCCACAGATCCCCTTGGTTTGAGGCCATTACTGTTTTTGTCAGGGTCTGAAACTGCCAGGAGGAGAGGCAGAAAAGTTCTACTTTTGTTCTGAGGAGAAAATAAGACAGAAAGGAAGACTAAGTTGTTTCTCTACCTGGGAGTCAGAAATGTCTCCATCTCCTGTAACATTATCAAAGTGAAGAACCTGCAAGAGAAAATACCAGTGGTAGCAATGAGAAGCATGATGAAAAATAATGTGAATTAAAGAATTACCTGTGTTGATTGTGTTAAAAAAAATATTGGCTCAGAAAAAAAAAAGATGCTGAGAAAAGAGATTAACTAAAAATTTACGGGTAAGCTTGCAACTGGTCTATGCCCTCTGTGACCTTCTCGGAAACTGTAAATACTATTCTTTGCTTAGATTATATTTTTTCTAGTGAATATCTAGAAATTAATTGAGTTACATATTATGTATTGCTAAAAATACTCTGTCTTCCTGTCTTTCTGGGGTTTATCTTTTATATATATTAAAAAAGAAAATCTGATTATGTTATTTGGAACTTGTCAGAATTTAAAAATCATAAAATTGCCTGACTGGTATTGTCCAGTCATAAAATTGCCTATTTTGCTATTGTCCCTGAGATTTTTTTTTTTTATGTTTAAATCAACTGCCTGATATATTGAAAATACACACCTTTTTTTAGGATTTTCTATATGTAACTCTTGATTCAGTTCATTTTGTGACTTTGGCTTAGCTCTTGTGCATTGAAACAGGTGAGAACCTCATCAGTGAATAATATTTTTCAGTGATGCTTCTTAGAAGGAGCAAGTAGCACAAGTAGAGGGGACTTTACCCCCGTTTAAGTAACTTACCTTCTGCATCTGGGATTGAGTCTTACCCCTTGCTCCCATATACACCAGGGCCAGAGTTGAAAGCATGCTCAGGGAGGAAAAGAGCATGTTGTCATTGCTGCGGTGAAGTTTCACCTCTTTGAATACGTCAAAACAAAATTCTGCATTTGCTGTGCTGATGGAGGCCATTGTGAAATCCCTGTTGTCTGAAGAAAACAGAGTCTGACTTACTGTGGTGAAATAGGTCAATTGTAATGCAAAAAATTCAGTGCACATGAACGCCAAACTTAATGCACAGGGTTTTTTCAGCAAACGGAATCCAGTGACTTGGGTTTAAAAGGCAGACATGCTTTTGGATTCATGAGCAATCAAAGTGCTGGGCATCTGCCAGCTGTGCATAGGCTGGTGAAAGAAGAAAACGCAGACTAGAAAACACAATACCTTGAAGTCTAATGCAACAGTATCGTGTTTATGTCACTTATAACTTTAGGTCTCGAGGATCTTCAAGCAATTTGGTTCCCTGTGCAGCTGCTAGAGAACAAAATCCAAGGCACTCTGCCATGTGTATCACAGTCCCTATGGAATCAACATCTTCATGTGACAGCTGTCCCCTAATGTGAGATAATTTGAACAACAATGCATCCAACTGTTCCCCTGATAGAATGGATGCTCATTCTCTGTCTAAATTGAACTGATTGTAGAGGTGATATAAGGTGATATATTATTATTTACCTATTCTGCTTACTATTATATTTTAGGCTTTAAGCTCTGTTTACGTTCCTGATGAAGAAACATTCATGAAGCAAATGCTTGGGGGGCTTTTTGTTGTCATTTATCTTTGAAAATGTAACTATTAAAGATAACACAGAGCTGTAGAATGATGGGATCATTTGAACATTCTGCACTCCTTGAATTAATTCAGAGAATATCTTACATAACCCCTGGAATTTAAACAAATTCAATTTTGTCTTTTAATACTAAATGAAAAATTAAAGCAATAGAGGAAGAAGGAAGAAAGTCTGTTGGAACTTATCACCAGCTTTTCAATGTGGAAGAGTTGTTAAACAAAACTACAGTTCATAAATACAAATACTTTGACCTTACACATGACAGACTGTGAAACAGCAAAATAATACAGACAATACATCTGAAGGTAGGTAAGGTTTCTGCAGAAGGCATCCTGTGATAATTAGTTTCTTCAACTGATATTGAAGGCCAGAAACATGAGGTTACCTCAATATGATTGCAAGTACTGTAAAAGACAATTGTTTTTTATCTTGCTGATCAGAACTTAAATCATAATTGAAAGAAATTATCCTTACCTTATCAGATTCACCAGGGAAAGGTAGAGCACAGCTTCTCAGCTGTACTTGGGGTAGACTTGACAAACCCCTTGAAATATATCTTGGGTTATTTTGTGACACGCCCCGTGCTGCCTGTTCTGTGTTTACCCAATAAAGTGATGGATGGAGCTCAATGTCAGACATGCACTTTTACTTTTTTACTTGGAATAAGTCCATTATTTGAAAAAAAAACCCCAAAAAAAACCCAAAAAACAAAAACAAAAAAACCCCTAAATTAAAGGATTTTAACTTAAAGTTTCCTAAAAGGAAGGTTTATTCATCATAGCACACAAAACCTTGCAGCAAAGACAGGAGAACATTAAAATGACTGAAGCAAAAATAATGATAAAAGCTATTCATTGGAACCTGAATAGTAAGTATGATTTGGTTATGGCAGCAAATAGTGTAACATAACTTCTGAAAATAAAACAAAAAGGAATGGTGAGGAATTCAGTCTTGTGGAATGTCTGTAAGGAATTTTGTCTTATTTTCCTTAATATTCCTCTGTCTTGAATAGTGACAGGTCAGATCCATCTCAGAGTCACTATTTTGTGTACTTACAAATTTTAGTAAGATCAGCGTATGCAGGGCTGTACTTATTGCAACTTTTCTCCCACTGTTGGCTGGACTACCAGTATCACCAGTCTTTCTTCCCACCAGAATCCATAGGAATTCCTAAGGAATGGAGAAAATTTGCCACTGAGGAACATAAGAAATAGCATTTCCTTTCAATGTTTATTACCAAATTTAATAAAATTGAAGTACATTTTTCTGCAAGAAATTATATGTATTTGTCTGGTGTCCCTTGCTGCATTGTAAAAGACCACAGACATAGTGTTTCACAGAGCACAGTTTTTCATTCCAGAGCAATCTAGCTCAAGGAACTCAGACACAGTCACAAGTCTAGGCAGCACATCAGTGGAACAAAACCCTCAGTGAGAATATTTTGGGAATATAAATTAATTTCAAAGGCAATTTCAGTGCATCTATACAGAGAAGAGCTACAGAACTAATGAAAAAATGTGTTGGGGAAAGAGAATTTGAGAAAATAAGAAAGACAAGATTTCTGTAACTTTTTAATTCAGGCATCGGGATATTTAGATCCGAGTCAGATGCTACCAGAAAAGGACTTGAAGTCGCCGCTATGATTTTGAAGGGTAGTTTAAGGTGTGCTGTTCTTTTCCACAGGTCACAGCACCAGATGCTAGGTTCAAAATGTGCCTTTTTTTACATACAGAGACCATTCTTACATTCTTCCACAAGTAACTTCATGGCACATCAGCTGAACAAACCAGCTGAAGAAACATTCATGGTCTGCAAGACAGTCATAATATACAATAGCAAGCAGAAACCAGTTGCATAATTCCTTTGAAATGAAAGAATGGACAGACAATAGAAGAAACTGCTTTGACCTCTTAAATGCCACGTAATTTTAAAACAGAAATCCAAAGTCAATACACAAAATGGCTCTGAAATTGTCTAGAACAAATTATGCCTCAGGAGAGTAGAGGTGGACTTTTTAACCCTTTTAGTTGTCTGCGCAAGAGGAAAGCCTCTGAATCATCCCTACCTTTCTCTCTAGTGCAGTTCTTCGTAGTCCCATTCAGCTGAAGTTGCTCATGCAATAGGAGTCATGAAGAGCTCAGTCTGGACTGGTGCATTTGCATCACACTAGTACTTTACATGGTACAGTGTGTGGTCCAGGCCAGTCTACTACAACCCTTGTCATGCAGGAACAGGGCTTTTGAGGAAAGAAAATTAGACCTTGACCCACTTGGGTGGCTCATCATTGCAGACCTACTGCAAAGAGAATGAGATATTCTCTCACAGGAGCAGCATAAACTGGTCGCCACTCTTGTGAGTCCCATTTAGCTGAAAAGGGTCCCACCTTGCTGGAGGACAACAGGTCAGATGAGTGCATGTGCCTGTGTAGGGTGAACCTTTAACCACTCAGCTAGGAGTGCTCCCTAGACTGCAAGCTGTTCCTGCAGCTGCTGCTCCTTCTGCCTTTCCATCTTGAGACTGCCTTGTTTCTGTTCAAACTGCCTTCTACACTCGTGGCCATGGTCCATTGCAATATACTTGACAACTCAGAAGGCAAAGGGTTAGCCACTGTGTTTGTCACTGTCACTTTTTTTCCATGACGATAGAATTATCTAGTGGTGTGCTTCAGCTCACCATATATGAGCCACCTTGGCACTTGTGCGCCATCTACCCAAATCATATTTGTATCATCATAGACAGCCTGCAACTTGGTAGCTACAAAGATGTCCATGAGTTGGTACAGGTGTTTTGTAACAGCCAACTCACAGCATTAATGTTAGCAAAATATTTCTGAGTTGAATATATTCACTAATGAAATAAAATTTTTGGTTTACAGTAGAGAAGGGGCAGTCCACAGCTTGAGAAGTGTGTTAATGCACAACCCAGGTTACTGTTTTTGTTAGCATTTCTATTTTTTATTGGTCAAATGAATGATTAACGTAAAGCAAATTGCAGAGACAACTAAAACATTCCACAAGTAAGTAAAAATCTTGATTATGATCAGCTATCACACTCATATTGTAAGAATATGAGAGGCAGTGCCTAGTGAACTGGGCAACTTTAGATCTGTCATGGAGTCCAGTGAGGTTAAGCAAACCTTCCTGCAGCTGTAACGCTTCCTTGGAGAAAAGATAATGTATTGCCCTGTCCAGCACAGCAGTGTAATGCAGCACAAACACAAAAGGATGTGTTTATCCACACATCCTTGTTTGACAATGCTTGTCCCAAGAAAGAGGTCAGCTAAGGCTCGGTTGCCCTTTCCTCTGCCAGGCATTTCATTGTGGTGCTGTCCCTAAACCAACAGACTCTTGGACATTCAGACCTTTACAAAAGGATATGAAGTCCAGGTCAGCTCACAGACCAAAGCCTCTCATCCAATCACAACATCCCACGCAGAGCTCAAGATTTAGTTCGCATCCATGCTGCTGTTCTTTAGTCACTGGTAAGGAGCATTTTGATTGTTTTATGTTTGTCTTGCTCAGAGTGAGTGCCAGTGATTGTTCACTTAGCTGCCACTGCAGCCCATGGTGCTGTAGCTAATCAATGATGGTTTCTCTCTCAGTTCTCCTGTAGGACCAGGTTCTTCCCCCAGTCTGAAGAAACTTTAGGTGTCTGGTCAAGCTATTTCAGACAGGAGCTCTTAGCCCACCTGGTAACTCCCATTGGCAGCCCTGTGCCATCCTGAAGTGTTGGGCATCTTTGCTTGCAGTGCTGCCTTGGTCACTCAGAGGCTGTGACAGGGCTGTGCATACCTCAGTGTTGGCAGAGCAAATTTCTCCAGTGAAGGCATCTTCAGAAGGATCCCATGATGGATGTGGTCACAAGTCGCTCACCCTTACTGCATCTGCTTAGCAGTGCACACGACATCCAGGTCTGCAGCTGTACAGGTTCTAGACCAGCACACACAGCTGTCCCTTCATCAGTCACCACAGGACACATGAAGTCCCTTAGTCATTTCTCAAACCCATGGGATCAGCCAGCAGCCAGGGTGACACTGTGTATTGGCTTACTCACTGGATCCTAAGGATGAAGCAGGGGGGCCTTACAGCCAGCCTACATACAGGGCAAGAAAGATGGCAGCTGGCATTGGCACGACATTTGGCACTGGCTGTGCCACGTGGGAGCTTGGTTACTGGCATCCCTCCCCACAGAGAAGCCTGTTTGTGGCAGCCTGTGACTGACACTGCCCCTGTCACCACACCTGCTTACCTCCCACCACTCAGAGTCTGCTCAGCACGTCCTCCTTTGTCTCGGCGCATAATCCCAGGAAAAATAGCATTTTTCTTTTGCACAAAATAGGATAAACTAATCTCTTGGTTTGTTTCAACACAGACATCCTTCCACGCAGCCTTCCTCTCCTCTGAATAGCAGCCTACTGATACTCTTGACAATATTCCTGACATGTCTGCTGCGGGAAACGACTGTGCAGAAAAGGAGAAATGTCACTGCACAAGGGTCCATGCCGTCATACTGGCTTTGCAAAAGAGAACTAGGAGGCCTGGCAGACAGCGAGTTGACTGTGAGTCAGCAATGTGTCCTTGTGGCAAAGCAAGTCAACAGCACAAGGGGATGCCTTAGAAAAAGCACTGCAAGCAGGTAAAGGGAGGCTTTCCTGCCCCTCTACTAAGCACTGGTGGGACCACAGATGGAATGCTCTATCTGGTTCTGGGCTTTCCATTACAAAAGAGATGGGGACGTACTGGGGAGCAGGACCAGAGAAGATGATTATGTGTTTAAAGTATTTGTCATGAGAGGAGAGGCTCAGAGACATGGGACTTGTTATCTGGGAGAGGAGAAAGTGCAGAGGGATCTTATCCATGTGCATAACCTTCTTGATGGAAAGGTAAAAAGAAGACGGAGCTACACCTTCTCCTGTGAACAGGCCAGAGAGAAGGAACACAACCTGAAATAGCAGAAATTACATTTAAACATAAGAAAATACATTTTCTTTTGGGCAGGGAGATAAATCCAGGTTGCCCAAAGAGGCTGTGTAGTCTCTATCCTTGGAAATATTCAAAATCAGAAGGACATGATCCCAAGTAACCTGCTGTAGCTGACCCTGATTGAAAAGTGGAGTTTGTAATCAAAAATCAGCAGAGGTCACTTCCAGTCTCAGCTGTTCTCTGCTTCCATACTATATTTAGAGGAAGATCTCAAGGGAGATGGAGAGACAGGGTTATTGCACATTAATGTGCAAAGAAAGTACAGTGGTGTGGATGAGGGACTTAGCACGGCATATTTCACAGACAAGTATTATTTCCATGCTGTACAGAGCAAAATGTTGCCTCATAGTGGCAGACCCTTGGACGTCTCTTTGTGCTTTCTGGAGGGGCACATTTTGTACCGCTAGATGCAGAAAGTTTCATATTTTGTCTTGTTACCTGCTAAGCTTTATTTCTGGTACTGTACAGCGGTTTGTAAGAGAAAAAGGGTCTCAGTTCTTCAGAAAACCCATTAGGAAGGCTGTGACAAAAATGCCAGTCACAAAAACGATGTTTTCATGGTTTATTTATTTTTGCCTTTTGTCATGAAAAAAACCTTTGAAGCATTTTAATATTGTTAAAAGCAAGTATTAAAGCAAGTTACAGGTTTAGTACAGTATTTCTGAATTGGCATTTTTTAATGCCTCCTGTGTTTTCTTTTTGGAAAAGGGAAGCTTTGTACTTGCCTCTGAGTCATGGTCCCTTTTCTTTTTTTCCCATTCCTTCATTTTGACCATTATTGCTTTTCAGGAAACAACATTTCTGACGTTGGTCACTGAGGCATATCTTTGTACTTTAAGCACTTTCCAGTTTAATTAGCATAGGAAGGAAAGTTTTCAAATGTAATCCTTTTGAAGTCTTCTTATTGTTTAAGTGTACAGGCTTTTAAATTTAACAGACTGGATTAAGTGCTTTTGAGTACAAAAGATGCAGAAAGTGATTAAACTGCTTATGGCAAACCATGAGATGTTGAAATTTTGCATCCCTTGGAACAGTTTAGACCACTGCTTTAATTTCTAAAGAAAAATAATTAAAATGTACTTGGTGAAATAGCTGTCTTTACCACTGAAAAAACCCCTGAGTCTATATCACAAACATCATGATGATATTCAAATAACATGGATGTCAGACAGGTAGCATCACCTTCTTTCCTCTACAGATCTGCTTTTATCATGACACACTGAAGGTGGAAATAGAATCATAGAATGTCCTGAGCTGGAAGGGACCCATCAGGGTCATGAAGTGCAACTTTTGGCCCTGCATACAACAGTCCCAAGAATCATAGCATGTACCCAAAATCATTGTCCAAACACTTCTTGAACTCTGCCAGGCTGGTGGTATGACCACTTCCCTGGGGAGCCTGTTCCAGCACACAAACACCCTCTGGGTGAAGAATCTTTTCCTACTATCTAACCTAAGCCTACCATGACACAAATTCCTGATATTCCCTCAGGGCCTGTTACGAGTCACCAGAGAGGAGATGAGTTCCTGGTCCTCTGCTTCCCCACCTGAGGAAGCTGTAGACTACAATGAGGCTTCTCCATCAGTCTCTTTTTCTCCAGGCTGAACAAACCAGTTGCTCCTTCTATTGCTTCTCCTCAAGGCCCTTTACCATCGTCATGGCCCTCCTTTGGATGCTCCCCCATAGTTTATTGTCTTTTTTATATTGTGGCACCCAAAACTGCCCCCAGCACTGGAGGTGAGGCCGCCCCAGTGCAGAGCAGAGCAGGACAATCCCCTCCCTTGCCCAGCTGGCCATGCTGTGCCTGATGTCCCCCAGGACAGGGTTGGCCCTCCTGGCTGCCAGGGCACAATGACTCATGTTCAGCTTGCCACTGTCCGGGACCCTCAGGTCCCTTTCTGTGGGGCTTCTCTCCAGCAACTTATTGTCCAGTCTATATATATTGCCCAGTCTAAACCCTGAATGTATATATATACATTCAGGGTTTCCCTGTCCCTTATTATTGGAATAGCTGATATTAATGACAGAGTACCTTCTCTCAAAACTCTCAGTGGGGAAATGCTTTGCCTAAGAGTTGTCCATCTACTTATGCTTTCTTATGCCCTATGAGTTATATGATTTTTCAGATGATTTCATCATCTCAAATGGCAGAGTTGCTGGAACAGTTTTTCCTTGAAATATTTATCCGACTAATAGTGCATCTTTAATGCCCATTGGAGTTGTATTGAGGAATAGTTAAGAACAAGTTAATATTTCACTGGGCTATTTGTTGGTAATCAGTACTACAGAGAAGAATCAAATTCTAGATGTGTGCATTCATTTCTTTCATAAATGGGTAGGGAACTTCATATCTACATACTTTATTAGTTCTAAAAACTGAAGGATTTTGTACTAAATCCCATTTTGCTCACAATAGTTACCAATGTAATAATATTTTAAGTGTTAGTCATCCAGAAAATTAAGAAAATTCACGTAATTTCATGACAAGCATTTGTGACTTTCTTTTATTGTGTTAAGAAAGAAAAAATCAATTATGTGCATCAAAATCAGTAATATATGATTAGAATGAAAACAGGTCATAATATTGTGCTCCATATTTGGAGATGCTAGTGGTCACATAGGAAAAAAAAACCAGAAAAAATTAGGATTCTCATGTATTTCTTGAAAACAAGAGATATAGTCTTGAACTACCATAGGAACAAAGAAGCCCAGTTACATTCATGGGATAATAATGTTTTTGAGTTTTGAACAACTGAGAGCTTTCCAGGAACAAACTGAAGTTTACTTGCTAAGCAAGATCAACAGAGACATCAGTCAGTTTAAAGGCTGTGTTTTTCCACAAAACTCCCATGGAGAAATCAGATTCTTTAACACACTTTCAGGGTTTTTCACAAAAATCAAAATGTTCTCAAATTTGAACTGACTTCCAATGTTTTAAACCAGAATTCAGGCAACTCTTTTGCTTGGTGGTTCTGAGTCCTGGATCATCCAGATATCCATGTTTCAGGCTTTGAATCTATACTCCGTGACAAGACATAACTGCACCTAGACAAAGTTAGATCTTGAGCATTCTGAAGTGGAAGGGAAACTCTCCATGACTTTGGAGAACCTCTGAAAGAAATTCAGTATTACATGAGGTACTCATGGTGAGAGGACATCTCTGGTCATAGTGGATGTGTGCACCATTTCCCAACAGATAAGTAAAACAACAAAAAAAAAATTACGTAGTCACCAATTGATACCCTGCATAGCAGAATCTTGTCCACAAGCATCTTCTCCAGACTGGAGATTTCAAAGCCAATGTTTCAGGAATTGCATGGGTTTGTTAGCAGGATACTACCAGGGAAGGGGATGATAAAAAGCCCTTTACATGAAAGCCCATGACTTTCCATGTAATGGAGTACCAAAGACTTGGAGCCCTGTCTGCAACTCCTTCAAGTGAAAATCATTTCACCCCTTCCTGGCCTGTAAGGGCTTCTATTCTCTGTGGGCTTACTCTTTGCTTGGCTCAATTCACACTGAAACCAGTCTGAGAAGGGAAAGGAGCAAACACACTTGCTGCTGTTTCCTCACCTGCAGCAGTGTGTCTTTGCTATGGAAGCTTCAGGAAAGGGCACGACTTAGAGTAACCTTTCCATTTGGAGAAAATATTGGAGATGAGATTGTACTACAATACTAAAGGGGGTCTGTTTCTTAGGGGTAGGCAAGCATTATTTCCAGCCCTTTTCTCTTTAGGGAGAACAATATCTACCAAAGAAGAGGATCAGGTTGCTTGGATTGTGTTTGATCAAGAAAAGGAATGGGTGGTCAGCCCTGAACTCTTCAAACTCAGAGGAGTGTTGGATGTCTTCTGTGTCATCTGCTGAGCCAGCCTCCTCAGTGCCCTCTTCAGTGACTTCCATGTATGCCTTGTGCACGGCATCAGATACCCTCAGGCCTTCTGCTGAAGAGATGCCAGAGAGGTTGGCTGAGGGGCTGAACAGGTCAGTCATACCCAAGGATGTCAAGACAGATGTGAGGTTATATTTCTCCCCAATCTTCATGCGTGGGAGGTACACTTTTACTCTTTTCTTTTCCATCACCTTGGAACTGGTCCACTCTGCAAGCTTTTCAAAGCTGATTTTGTTCTCAAGCTGCAAAGAGAGGCAGGGAACTAAACACCTAGGATGCAAATCCAACTTTTTCCTACCATTCATTTCTGTCAAGGCTATCATAAAAGTAAAACCCCAACCAGAATGGTTCCTGAAGCTCGTTCTATTGGCATCCTTCTGGTATTTTATTAATTGCCTCTCCAGTACTGCCTGTGTCACTCTCTTTTTATTCAGATTTTTACAAACTTTACCCCCTTTGTCCAAGTAATCTTGTGTCTCATGAGGCACAGCCCAACAGTTTCACAGCCTAGCAAATTAGTCAGCTTGTGAAAGATTGCAAAAACAAGGCCATAAAAATTTACCTACAGTTGGTAGCACCTAACAAATGCAAACTCTTCTACACCTGTAATAACTCTATGTTATAATTAAAAAATATTATTGAAACATGAGTAATTGTTCATATATTTTAGACTGCATTGATTTTTTTTCCTTTCTTGAGTATAGAGGGGTAATTTTATAACACTGCCTGTATCTACATCTTCTTCTGCAGGGCTGCAGCAGCACTACACTGCTTTACCTTCATTGGATAAAACTGAGCTCAAGACTCTCCTAAGAGGCTCTGCCTGAGCACCTGGGCAGATTTTGTGCTCCCCTGCCTGCCCAGCACAGCCATGGGGTGGGCAGCTGGGATGCCAATGGGCAGCAAAAGGTCTGACAGCAGCCAAGCCCCACTGAAGTCATAACTCTTGTGCTTGCCCTGCCAGGGCCCTACCTGTGCCAGGCCAGAGACGTTATCAGGCAGCAGCACCAACAGGCTCAGCTCTCCCCCAGCGTATGGAAGCTCCAGGACCTTAATTTTGTCTTCAGCCACTCTTGCCACTCTGAAGGTGCCATTCTGATGCATCATTTGCACAGGTCTGCTCTCTTGCTGCAAAAACAAAAATGTGATGAGATGATGCGATGTGGGAGCAATCTTTTTCTTTGGTCAGACAAACGTACAAGGCCTTTGAAAGAACAGGACTCAATCTTCACTCATGCTGCATTTGGAGAAGAGCTGTGTCTCTATTTTTGTCTCATCTGCTGGTTTGCTCTGTCAGACACATCTGTTGTAAATCTGACAGTGAGGCACCCAGGTACATCACCCAGCCAAAGACAACAGAACTGTAAATACAACAAATACACATCTGGCCAGAAACTGTGTCTGTGCCCCCCACCTCTGTCACGTTGAAGGGCACTTCCTGAGTGTGCTCTTCTTTAAATGGGGTCTTCCATATCCCTTTGAAGTAAATGGCATTCACGAGGACCAGCGCAGTCTGAGGATTAACAGAGCTTGGTTCGAGGAAATTCTGGATCTGTCCTTTAAGAAAGAAGTAGGGCTCAGAGTGATAAGTTTCATAGCAGTAGTCCAGCATTTTAGAAGTCAGTCAATACACTGCTCATTCACTTGACTTTTCCTTCTCCAAAAGTCTGCACATTGAATTAAGGTTCATGAATTCACTGAAAGGCTGGCACCTGGACAGACATTTTTGAAAGAAGACAGGCAGGTTCGAGAGCATTATAGATTCCCAGGAACATTTCTAACCAGCACTCGGTAAAAATAAATATTTGTATAGAAAAGAAGGAAAAGGAGAGGGAAGAACCAACACAGATTTTCTCTTTCTCAATGTGTTTGTTTCTCACAATTCACTCTAGGTTTTTCCTTCCACTTCAACACAATAAATGCACACAAGATTCTAAATCATTGATTTCCCACCATCAGCTTAGTGTGCATTACTTTCACCCCGGAAGCCCACTTCTTATAATTCAGCACATCCTTGTAAAAATATGTCAATATTCTAGAGATGCTGGGAGTAAATTTGCATGAGTTAATCTCTCCAGATATAAAAAGTGTGCTTATAAAATGTCCATATTAAGTGTGCATATCATGGCACCTCTGCCTTTGCCAGACGTATTTAAAACACTCTGTTACTGCCACATAGGTGCAATAGTCATCCCTTTCCACAGAAAATATCCACTAATTGGGACAGGAGGAGGAAATTTTTCCTCTAATGTTTAGTCTTTTCATAAATTGTTAAAATACAGATGTCAGAGAGAAGTGTATTTCATAATATAACTTACCATTTGTCTGATTTTTCACCCAGGAATTAATGCGCTGTCTGGCTTGATTTGATGCTGTTTTGAAGTGGACCATTTCTAGACCAGACCTGTACAGTTTCCTCACACATTTTAAGTAGATCTGTAAAGTCACCAATTAATTGGAGCCAGTGAACAAGTAATTTTTAAAAAACAATATGAAAGTGAAATAAAATATGAAAGGAAAAGTAAATTATGGCTAATAAGATTTTGATAGTGATGTCATGGTTAAGGTGTTCTCATTGCTTACTTCTTGAAAGAATTTGCTAAAACTGGACCAGAAAAATTATTTTGTTTCATGACAATTTCAGATCTGACATCTTTACTATGTGACTAGTTAAGAGCATATATTAAAAATGTTTAAGAATTTCTGGAAGAAAGCCTGATCCAAACCCCCTGTATTCAGGTTAATTTTAGGCTATTTTATCATCTTTAAGTCCACTTCCTTTTTTCAAAGCATTTTTCCTTATTTTTAAAGGTAAGAAGTTCCTTTGATTTAGAATATTTGCATCTTTTGTTTTGAAATGTGAGACAAAGATTTTAACACCTTCAAAATTTGGTCTTGAGGTGAGTTTTCAAGTGAAGAAATGTGCCCAAGTCAAATTATTTTCTGAAAAAAACTCCAACAACCAGTTAAAATGAAATGTTTTGAGGGAGCAATTGGGGAGCGAGGAGTTACATTACTAATAATTTTGTTTATTATTCCATTCATTTTTTTAAAATAAGGCCATATTTTTGCCTCAAATTGCTTTTTATTTAGACTGTTGCCAGAGCCACAGCAAAGGGAAAAACCAAAGGGTAAATCCACACCAGTAGGGACTCTTGGATTAACTGGTCCCCTACTCTGGCCAGTCCCCCTGGATTAGAAAATTTTACAGGGTTTAGCAAGAGGTCACTTACCGGTAGGATCTGACTTGTCTTCTCAGCATAGAGTCTGTTGGCAATGTGCAGTGAATAATTGGCTTCTGGTGCAGTGATATCAGAGAGAATTTCTTTAAACAGTAGGTGGACATTCACAGATTTGCCACACTGAGTTGTTGATAAGAAGACAGAAAAGTATAGCTGTTAGGTTATTTTGTGAGAAAGAGGATTATTCATTAGGTACAAATACTGTGGGAAAACACACAGTGTTTGAACATTTGCAAATGAGCATGTAACAGAGTCTAAGAGTTCCATGGGAGGGATGTTCAGTATAAGCAGCTAATGATGTATAATTCATTACAGCCTATGATGCCAGTCATTCTAGTGGTTAATTACTGAAATTGGTGACTTGCCATAGGCACAAAGCCTCTAAATTCCAAGCATTGCATTTTCATGGCGTTTTTTGACAGAAGCTGGAGATGGAAAAAGACAGCTAGATGGCAAGGGAGTGAGGAAATGTTTTGCAATTCAGTGAAAAAATTGATCACCTGTCTCAAGTCCCAAGAATGATGACACAGGCTAAAAGCATGTAAGAAAACTGCACAATGATAAACAGTAGGTGGGGCTTTATTTTTTGAGAATAATTGTGTTGAACAGCTCCTTTCTAAATGCTTAATGAGTCCCTAAATGCTCTAGCTTTAGATACTACCTTTGTAAAAAAAAGAAAAAAAAAAAAGTCATCTTTTTTATAAGTCCCACCATATGTTTTGGATCTCAAGTGAATGGGGACACACCAGGCTCCATAGCTTTTGTTATCTTTACAGAGGCAGCAAATTAACATGGACAGAAGCATACAGGTGGTATCAAGGTACTGAGACGCCTCATGGTTCTCTTGGTGTAGCAGTGGGAATTGGAGGCTGGAAAAGTCCCTGTAGCTTTGTAAGAGTGTGGTTACTTTCCATCCTTTGAGGATTTGGGGCTCTTTTCTACTGAAGCATCTTTCTGTCCCAATTTGGAGTCTCAGCTGCAAGTCTGCCTACTGTACCCCAGCTTCAGGTTCTGAGACCCTTTCAAGGGCTGTACCCCAGCAGCACTTGCAGGTGTGGAGTTCAATGACACCAAAGTGTATCCTAGTGCCCAAAGCACCCTGTTCTGTCCTGTCACTTGCAATATGTGCAGCCTGTCTTCTTTTTCTGGTGTGTTTTGGGTTTTTTGGGGTGTTTTTTTTTCTTTTATTTTTTTGGATTTTTTGTGGTTGTTTGCTTGGCATTTGTTTTGTTGCTGTTGTTCTTTGGGCTTTGGTGCTTTGTTGTTTTTTTTTTAACTTACATCTCTTAAATTAAGAGAATTAGCAAAGGTTTGGCAAGGTGTTGAAACTAGTAAAAGCACAATCAGAACAAGGAAAAGGATGTGAAAGAGAAATCAATGTACCTTAGATTTCTGTACCTTGGTCTGGATACTTCCAAGTCCTGCAATTTTGTCAAAGTGAAGAACCTGCAATTGAAAGTAGAAATTAGGTATGTGAAGTCCACTGTCAGTCACTGATATTTGTGCTAAGTAGGTTTTCACTAACCAAGTCTGATTAGCACAAAGATGAATTGAGAAATTTCATGAGAGCTTTCAACCAGGCACCACACTGAAAATTTGTGATTGTGATCTTCAGCGTAGATCCCTTCTTTTCCAGTTAATGGCATTGTCCATAAACCAGATACAGCCTTACAGCATTGTATTTATAACTATGACTCTTGTTTTCCAAACATTTCATCTTTTGTATGTTTCAAGTTGTCCTTTCCACCTGGAAGGAATCAGATCTCTAAGATAATATAAGCTGAAGCAAGAGACCTGCTTTAACCATGCCCCGAAACTGCTCTTTCTTAATGAAAACCGAAGGCTGTTCTTGCCCTTCATGGGGAAATACAGTAACTGAAAAGTAGCTCCAGAATTTGGAAAGCCATTCTTTTGCTAGCCAGGTTTGGAAGATATAAATGGATAATCTGCTGCCTCTTTGAATGGGATCAAAGAGAGTTTGTACCCATTTATGTAACTCACCTTCTCCATCTGATACTCAGTGTTATTTCTTGCTCCCAGATAGACCATGGCCAAGGCTGCAATCATGCTCAGGGGGCAATAAAAGATATTGTCATTGGGATGGTGAAATTTCACCTCTTTGAATACATCAAAACAAAATTCTGCATTTGCTGCACTGATGGAGCCCATTGTGAAATCAGCGTTACCTAAAGCAAACAGAGATATGACTTTATGGTCACGATACGTAGTGCTTGCTTTAAAAAGTACTACCAATAGCCCAGAAACTGCCAGTTCGTCACTGGTTTTGTGATGCTGAACCAGTGAATGATGTGAAGCCTACAAATGCTGTGATCATCAGAAATATTGTAACTCCTGATCCATTTACATACGAATGTGTGTTTGTTTTCTTTCAACAAGATACTATCAGCAAGATAGTACCTTGCAATTGCCTTTTAGGAAGTAGAAAGTTTCATCCACCCTTCAATACGATAAATATTATATTGAATGAGTTTCCCTATGGCCATCCAGAGGGCTCTGAAGCCCTCTGAAGTATTTGAGGCAATGCAAACTTAATATTTCATTTCTTCTGTACCTGCTCTTGATTTTTAAATCAAATGTAGTCAACTCACTACACTCTTTGTGTACTTCTCACTGTTCCTTAGTACAACTAGCCACAAATTTGGAGGTTGCTTTTCTGTAATTTATAGCAATAATAGGAGTAAGTTGCTCTGCAATACAGCTGCTTAGAGGCTGACATATAAATTTAGGGTTTTCCCGTGGTCCTGTATCAGACATTTAATCACTGCTGATGCTTTTTAGCAGAATCATGCATATATATATATATACACACACATATATAAGTATATATATATAATATATGGGTTTTGTCAGGGAGTGAGATTGAGAAAAGAGAAATGCCTTTATTCCCAATTATTAAAATTATAAAAGGAGAGTTTTAATGTGACAACAGGTTTTAAATGAAAAAGAACTATTTCTGCTCAACGCTGTGGTGCACAAGCCACATATTTTGCACACCTAAAAGTATTTGACAGTCAAACAGTATATTGAGAAGGCAAGCCAAATTTACTGTATATGCTGTCTTTTTACATACCTGTCTTATACTTACCTTAAGGTTCTTAAACATAATATCATTTTTTTTTTCCATCTTAAAGAATACAAATTAAAAATTACATTTTCTTGGAGAAATACTTACCCCACAAACTTCAAAGAGGCATATAATAATCCAGTTTGCCAGCTGAAGCTAAACAGCTCCCTGAGCTGTTGGTGATATATATTGCACGATTTGAGACACTCCCACTGTTGCCTTCAAGGAGTCATCTTTTCAGTCACTGCCTTTTGTCACAACCTCTTGATTCATTGCACCTTGAAACATTGAGCAGGCCAATGTTAAGTTGCTATTCTATCTGCAGCAAGTCAACCTTTATTGATTGAAGTAAAACCTGATTTAAAAATTAATTATTTAAGCTTTTGCTGTAACCTTCTCTTCTCCTCAGCAGTGGGAAAGGTGGGTGCTGGGCTAACTGCTGAAGTTCTGGTAGATATGCAGCAACTCACTGCAACGTCTGTGCAGTGGAACCGAGGGAAGTTCCTCAAGAACAGAGGCCATCTGACCTTGTCAAAATAATGTAATTCCAAGCAAAGCCAGCTGCAGGATGGTCATTCTATTGAGAGGGGGTTGAAATGGACTTTTTTCCATGTTAGAACAAACTCAAAACTTTCTGTTTAGTTTTCGAGACTGAAAAGTGTTTTGGTCTGACAAAATGCAGAAATATATTCCTGGTGTGCAGAGATTGGTGTCGTATATGGCTTGTACTTGTTAAAAGCACAGCGACATCCATTTCTCTGCCTAAGTGAGCCGACAGTATTTTACCTGAGGCCAAACTACAAGGGTAGCAGCATAGGTGTGCAGGAGGAGGGCAGAAGGGCTCTGAGGAGAAAGCACATTTTGCTAAAACCTCATTTTGATGAAAACATTTAGAACAACAATGTTGAGATGACTTAGAGGCCTGAAGATGGGCATGGAAGAGGAGGAACAGTCAGGAATTACATATTTCCTGGGCTGTAAGCCTGACCCCCAGAGTATTCAGGTATTCAGAAATTTATTTAAACCAGCCAGTAGTATTTAAAGAATGACTAAGGGTCAGCTTTTAATTTTCATTCTGTGCAGGTCGTGGCAACAAGGCCCATGATATTTGCACAGGCCATTCCCATAGATCTTCCATACCTTGTAACTATGGCAGGTGAACAAACTACAGAATCTATCTGCAGGAACTTTCATGGTCTGTTAGACAACCATAATGCACAATATAAAATATAATTCAGTTGGAAAAAGCTATTATTCTTTATTAAATAATAGACTTGATGAGCAGTAAAGAAACAAACCTGGCATCTGCAAAGGCCATAGGGGTGGATAATAGAAATCCAAATTTGTATGCATTAAGTCACAGCAGTAAGTGCATCCTCTGTGAAAAGCAAGGTGAGCTACTTTACCCTTAACAGTGTGGTTTGCCTTGCTGAAATGCAGAGATGTATGTGCAGAGCCTGATAACTGGAGTGGCCATTACTTTCCCAATTCAGAATGAGGATATTATAGCAGCAATGAGGATGGGAAAGTCTGAAGATAAGAAGGAGCTTTCCTCTGATGCTGGCATAAACAAGGAGACCAAGGAGCAAGGAAAGCAGCTCTTTCCAACATTTCTCTGTTCTTATTTTCACATGTAATTTCTTCTGGTTGCTCAGGACTGTTGGCAGTGTTTGAGAGTAGTGTTTGCTTGTGCTGCATCACACAGACTGTGAATTTACTGTGCCTGAGTGCCTTTCTGACTGAGACCATAAGGAACCAGGACTTCCTACTATAAAACCTTCTACCAGTTGTAATTTGAGGGAAAAAAACCATTAGTTTTTTTCATGGAGGTGGAGGAGGGGGAGGAGAGGATGGAGTGTGACCCAAAGCTGTCGTCTTTGGCTCTTTCAATGACAATCCAAAAATCTTCCTTTGCCCTTCTTGCCTGCCATTGCAAAGCTTTTGAAGGTACAAAGGTACAAAGAGACTATTTAAAGGAAAGCACAGTTTCAGAGAAAACTGAGGAGAACTGCAAACATCAGAGAGAACAGAGCTCAGTGGAAATGTGAATATGTAAAGAGTTACTCAGTAATCAGACTGTGGAAAAACACAGATCTTTCTATTGTGGGACAAATGTGTGTTACCTTTCCGTGGATCTTCATGCAAATACTATTTGACATCTTTTGCTTTGCTTTTTGCCAGTCCACACTTTTGTAGGCTGTCAGGTGTGCTGGTGTGGTTCAACACTTGGCATCAAGGATGTCCCTGGGGAGGAGGCAGTGGAATGCCCTTCAGGGGTACGTCTGCTCCAGGCACCATTTGGAGTTTCCAACTTTGCTCTGCTCTGCAAGCTCTATTGCTTGGCATGGAACTTTTACAAACTACAGTTTCCCACAGGAGAAGCATTTGCTGCCAGAGTGGAAGGCTTACCTTCTATTTTTAGGTAAACATCCCTGATTTTGTGGGAGCACTGCCCTCCACAGTAGGAGCTGCTGCCACTACACTAGCAGCAAGAGGCTACTTTCCAGCTTCTGGTGTTTTTCACTGCATTTTTTTCATCTCTTGTAGATTAAAATGGCAGTAAGGAAAAAAGGATTGCATAAGGAGAGGAGAGGGCTTTTTAATTATAATTTATACTGTATTTTCTTGCTGGTTCTGAATTATCTGGATATCCCTGAAGTAAGTTGCTTTTTTTCAAATTATAAAATGAAATTACTTCTGCTGTAGTAAACTAAGTGGCATCCTTGTTTCAGCCACACCTTCTCCTTTGCTCACACACAGAGTTCCTGTTGTGAGACTTGTGCTTTTAGGGATAACATGTTAAAGCACTTGCCTTTATCACATAAATTATTTTCCTTTTACATTTTATCTGAAAATATATAGGCCTGATTGTGCAAGCTAATAAATTCTAATACAGTTCATTTCACTCTTTTTTTAAGTAATTTTAATTGGAGAGAAACCAGATATACACAATGGCAGTTGTTGAAAAACATGTATAGCTGTTTTTTGCATACTTTATTTATCAAAGAACTAACAGCCTGTGTTTTGTGTTCTCTGTGAAACCTGTGTCTTCAAAGGTAATTTTACTATTTCAGGCTGTATTTCACACTGCAATTGCAGCCATATGAAGTATCTCCAGTCTATAATGGGTCTGCTTTATTTAGCAGTTCAATTTGTGATGAGTACTGCAATTTACTGTAATTTTTCCTGCATATCTCAGCATTTGGAAGAGCCCTTTGAATCATCAGTTCTACAATAGCACCAGTATGCTCACAGTGTTTACCTTCTTCCCACCAGTGAGTAACAGGGAGAGGAGAAGTGAGTCATCAAAGAGTGGAATATTTTTCCCATAAAAGCAAGTATTCTTCATGTATGTGTGGATTTTGGACTTTACCTACTGCCAGACTGGGCAGGCTGCTCCCTTCTTGTGACCCTGTGCTATTCCCTCCCACCACCTACTCCACAACACCCAGAAGGTGGTTTGGGGAACTAGATCATAAGCAAAAAAATTAACTTTACCAGAAATTTTCCTCTCGATTTGCTTCCCAGAGAACTGCTCATCCCCAAGTAAGACAACTAATAGTGGTCATGTAAAAGAGGGAGAAGGTTCAGAGTTTATGTACCCTAATGTTGAATTGTCCAGTGCCTAAACTCAGCACGGTGAATATTTAAAAGTGGGACGTAGACTTTGGTGTCATTTACATTTTCAGAAAGGATTACCATTATTTTTACTTACTATATTAGACTATTCCTCTGTTCACTTAATTCTTCAGACTACTACATTTACTATTTAGTTTGCAGTGGGTTTATCGTGATAAATAGCAATAATAATAATAATAATATTAATAAATAATAATAAATATAATAATCATAATAAATAATAAACACAGACTACCCATTTAAAAACCACCACTATAGATTTTTAATTTTTTTTATGTTAATGATTAATAAAATACCTAGAACAAGAAACTCATGCTATCTGAGGCCCAAACAGAGCTGGCTCTTATAAGTGAGAATGGCTGATAACTATTCAAAGTTTAATGTGAGAATTACGTGTCTCATTCCCAGCCATCAGAGAGCAGACCTTGTCAGAAAATTGTTCTGTTATTCTGAAATCCTGGTTTTGTTATGTGGGAGTTTATGAGGAAGTTCTAGAACTTGGTCACACATACAGGGTTTTTCATAGAAAAAGGTAAACAGTGGGTCTGCCTGTCTCGAGAACAAGCAAAATTACACCAGAAAACTTTCTGTCTTCTCTGCTCTTTGATAATAAACCTTGAGAGCTCCAGTTTGAGCCACTGCCCCCAATCAGTATTTAATAGGAGGCCCCAGGGGAGTATTTTGCTGCTCCCCTATAAAGCAGTATTTTCCTTGAGACCTTAGGTAGGTAAGGCTAAAAGAGACCAAGTACCTGAGGTTATGCTTCTAATGCAGATCCCTATCCTCCTGTCTGCTTCATGTGAGAGGAGGCATCACTTACCTTCAGGGCACTAGAGTCATGGGATTATTGGTCCCTTCTGCATTAAGAAAGGCCCAAAGTAAAATTTTCTTTGCAGATATCTCTAGAGAACTACAGCTTTTTGGCAAATACTTCATAGTGTATTTTAAGGTAGATGTCATCTTCATGAGGCCTCCTAAAAGTAAAATATGCCTAAGATACATGGGGTTTAGGGTTTTATCTTTATTTTGGGTCTTCTCAGATAGTCTTTTTATTTACAGCAAACTAGACTTTAGGATAAAGTCAGAGAAATGTATGTTGTTTTGTCTTTTATCCTTATTGTTTGCCAGTTGGGATGTAACTGGGGAGAAAGATCTAATTTCCAATATAACCTCCACTTATGGAGAGGAGTATCTTCCAAAGAAGAGAATGGTGTTGGTTTGGTTGTGTCTGATGAAGAAAAGGAATGGATGGTCAGCTCTGAACTCACAAGTTACTGGGCAACACAGAGGCATTGCAAGAAGCCCCATGGAACAACCTGCTTCAGTGCCCTCTTCATTGACTTCCACAATTGTCTTCTGGATGGCCTTGGACACAACCAAGCCATCTTTCATAGAGATTCCTGACAAATCAGCTTTTCCCCAGTCAAAAACATTCATTACTCCCATCTCCTGGAGAGTGCTGTTGAGAACATAGCTTTCCTCCATCTTGAACTGGGGCAGGTACACCTTCACTCTCAGTGGTTGCATCGTAGCCAAGCTGGTCCAGTCTGCAAGTTTTTCATAGGTGAGGGCACATTCAAGCTGTGAGGTGATATTGGGAGTAATGATTGGCACCATAATGAATGCAAGGAAAGGAAGTTAAGTTTTTCCCATTTGTTTTCTGACCGCACTGGAGCAATGCTAAACTATTGCTCTCTATGTCTGTTACTAGGGAGAAAATGAAGTGTTACCTGTTCTAGGCTAGTAAAGTCCTCACAGTCATCTTCAGGAAGAAGAATGAACATGCTCAGCTCATTATTGAAGTATTGGAGCTCTATGACTTTTGTTTTAAGTTCCTCTATGATGGCCATGTTAAAATATCCTTCTTGAAACATCATCTGCACTTTCCTTCTCTCATTCTGGAACACATATAACATATTAAATGGAAAATACAGAAATTATCAGCCTGGTTTTAATTGGTTTCAGCACTGAGGTTAGAGTTCAGCTCAAAAACATTATTTAAACTGGTCATGGGTTTAATGTACTTGCAGCATTGATATGTTCCTCTCAACTGTAGTCCCAATGAAGTTATCCATTTTAGAAGTATAAAAACTACATTCCCCTTTCTAATGGTGCCAAATTACTTTACTCACAGCTTCCTCATTACATCTTTATTTTTTCTGGTGTGTGGGATGAGGAAACTGATGCATCTTATGCAACCATAAATTAAATTCTTCATGAATAATGTATACATTCCCCTGAGATAATTTGTCTTTAGTATGGTTTTTTTCCCAAAAGCACACTCTGTTCTGTTCATAAATAGTAGCAGAGAAGCAGAATCCTCACTTTCAATCTCAAGAGCAGACTATTTTTGAAATAGCACTCTTAGTTGCAAAATCCCCAACAAAGTTAGTGCATGTGCTCAGTGGATTTGGTCCAACAAGGATTTCAGCTGCACAAGAACCACTTCTGATGGGAATTGGTACAAACATTTACACGTTTGATTAGGAAAACAGAGAGAAATACAGCCTTCTATTGTTCTCACTTAAGACCACTGTTTCGTCTTGGGATAGCAGAGAGGAGAAAAGCCCCCATCTGTTATTACAGGAGACAGACATCTGACCTCCATCCCCCAGCTGCTTCAGCTCCTGCCCGTACTGTACCTTGTTCAGGTGGAAATACGCTTCCTTAGTGTCTTCTTTCTTAAATTCTACTGCCCACTTTCCTTTAAAATATATAGCATTGACCAGGACAAGTACAGTAGAGGGATCAATAAAACCAGCAGCAAAGAGGTCTTTGATTTTACCTTTAAAAATAATGAATTAAGAAGAATTATTACTTTGTTCCGACAATCAGCTGACTTTGACTATTAATAGTTATTTCTTTTAAATTGACTAGTGGTATAACGCTGTCAGACAAATGACAAATATTTACATACAGCTTTGGAACCAAGGAACTCAAGGCATTTTTGTTCCCCTTACTACATTTATTTCCTATTGGAAAAAAAAATTAGTGCAGGTATTTAATATATAAAAAACTTGCTATCTTTGGAAAAAGGTAGAGAGCAAAATTCGTAAGTGTTTCAACTGCAAACCAAAAAACATGCACATTTTTTTCTTTACCTTTTGTCTCATTTTCAACCCAGAAGTTAATTTTGTCTCTGACTTCTTCTTCAGTGTATTTAAAATTTACTGGTTCCAGTTCTGCTCGGTAGAATTTCTTTGTGGAATCCAAGTATTGCTGGAAAGTACGAATTGCAGAAGCTTATTGCAGTGTGATGATTTTTATAAGACAGATAATCTCATGGCTTCAGGATAGTTCCATGTAGTAGATCAGCAAGAAAGAAATCGGCGAAAAAGGCACATGTCCCTTTGTGCTTTATGATAAAAAACATTCTGCTGAGCTCCCCACTCCTAGGAGCTGTTAAGGGAGATCATGGTTGCTTACCTGGAAGAATGGATAAGTGATTTCTCCAAAGAGCCTGTTGGCAATGGTGAGACAACAGCCTGGTCCAAGTTCACTGACTTCAGCCAACAGAGCCTGGAACTCGGAATGGACTCCTTCATCTTCTTCACACTTCAAACAGGAAAACAGATGTTTCGTGGTAGGCTTGAGCTTTCCTATGCAAAGTTGGACCTGAGGGTGAATTGCAGCCTCTCTCTGCATGCAAAACCCTACTCCACCCAGCTGATAGAGGCATTGGAATAAATGCACCAGGACACCACCTCCTATTCCCCCTGTGCCACATGTACAGAATGACAAAACAGTTCTCCTGCAGGCCCTTCACCTCCAAACCACGCCGTATCCTACAGTGGTGTCTCTGTGCACACTAAGCAAAAGGCTGCTGGCTTAGACACTGGGAGAAGCAAGCTCCAAGGTGCCTTTGGCATGCTCTGTAGTCAAACTTTTGCAGGTGGCAATTGAAGCACTTACCACATTTTAGACTGGCACTGCTGTTTTGGTTAGAAACCCATAATGAGAAGGCTCAGCTGTTGAAATGTGTGATCTCACAAGACCCCTTTAATAACCAATAAAGGAACAGTAATAAGCAGGTCAGCAAATCTAGACGGAGAGGCTGATCAGCCCTGTGGTGCTTTCTGATTAAGTGATTGTCTTCAAGGAAAAAGGCTGACAAACTGGCTCCTGTTGATTCAGTTCAGAGATGCAATTGTGCCTTACCTGCTCAGAAGGGTATCTGTTTTCCTGTCTCCTACTGCTCAAAACTTCTCTGAAATGAAAGACCTGCAATGTAAATGTTAGGTGAATGCAGATGAGTGAAGGTACTTCAAAGCTAAAGCAGTGATGCAAGCCTATCCCAAAACATAGCCAGATACAGGCCCTGCGGAAAGGCCCCTTTGCTCTTTACCATAAAATGCTTGCAAGTGAACAATTAGTTTTAGGAGATGGTGAGTGCATGAAATCTTTGAAGTCTTTCTATATGAGAAAGGAGGCTTTGGGTGTCCAGAGAAGGCAAAAAACCACATTAAAGGTAAGGAACTTTTCTGAGCTCTGACAGTGCAGGGATACCTCAAAAACACTTTCTTTAGCACTGATGTATTCATTGAACAGTCAATTCAATAATAATGCTTAGTTTGAAGAAGTTTGGTATTATGAAGAGTATTTTTAAAAGGGCTCTCTGTGTGCATCAGCCTTTTGGATGTTTAGGAACTCTATCAGATGGTACAATCAGCCTCTTGGCTCGTATCTTGCCACCGTTCCCTTTTCAGAGCAAAGCCCTACCTTCTCAATCTGCTCGAGTGTGCTGCCCCTGGCTCCAAGGACAACCATTCCAAAGGCTGCTGACAGACTTAGTGGGGAGAAGAAGATGTTTTCATTTCTTTTTCTTTTGTTCAGCTCTCTGAAAAAGTCAAGACAGAACCTGGCATTGGCTGCACTGAGAGAGCACATTGTGGCACTGTGATCACCTGAAACAAGGGTAAAAATAATTTAGGTTTCTCATCCTTACATCTGCTATGTTTATATGCCCTGGTAAGGTTTTTTTCCTATAGCTTGGCTGCATTATTCAGTACTTCATGGAAATTCCCTGTTCATTACATTTGGGATTTCACAGTGAATCTGAAAACCAGCACCCTGAATAGCAGAAGAAACAATCTGTAGAAACATTATTCTGAGTTGAGCTGTTTCCCCAGCTCAAGCAATAGCTATGGCTTTGCCACTTAGCCCTAAGTTTGTCCCAAGCAAACTTCCAACTCAGTTTATATCCTGATCTTTGTGCCTGGAGTTCTCTAGGCATAGCACTTATTAATTACACCCTTGATCATATCTTACTCTTTGTTTCTCTCTAAAAACTTTGTGTGTATTACTCAGCTGTGCCTCACATATGCGTCCTTCTAAGGCTGGTTTCTTAACAAATGTTTGACAGAAAATGGAACTACAGACAGGCTCACTTAGTAAGCTTTTGAGCAGAAACACATTGTGCATTAATAGAAAATTCCAGACATATTTTTTTATCTGAAGCTTAAACTTTTTCCTGCAGCTTAAACTCTTTGTCCCAGATACTCTTCAGTTACAATCACAATTATTACAAGCAGATTGTCTTGAATGTTCTGCAAAACTCTTCATATCTTAGACCTAGAGCAGAGTTCCTTTCTCATTAAAGACTTTTCCCAGTGTCTGCATCCAGTGAAGTGCGTAAAAGCATCTGATCGTAAGTTCAGTATTTTAGAAGTTCCACTATTCTAAGTCACATTTGGTTTGATTCTTACTGAGTCTGAATAATTTCCTCCACACATGTAGTAAGCATATTTCCTCTATTACACAAGAGGAATTAAATTATCCATATAAACATTTGTAAGAGAGAGCACTATAGAAAGACTATGCTCTTTTAAATTATGAATCTGGGTCATACAGAAGAAGTGGCAAATGGTTTTGATCTTCTTTAGAAGTACACTTGGAAAGTAGAAGTTTAAAAGTACCATTGTACAAGTTAAGCAAAGATTCATTACACAGCCCATACATTTTAATGTAATCTAAAACATTACACAGCAACTTGGAAATATTGTCACTTCCTCAAAATATGTCACATGCCATATATATGTGCAAAGGAGGTATATATATATATTACTAATCGACATATTGATCCTTAGATCCCAGTTCTGTCATTTAGAATTAAAGATCATGGAGATATTTACCTTCTCGGGACTGACGGTGTCAACTTGACAGTCGAGCTTCTTGATGGAGCTTCTGGAGCAATGGCATATAAAACCATTGCCACTCCCAGTGGCAGCATAAATTTCAGTCACGATGAATCACATTCCTCTCTGTTGCAACCAGTTAGTATAATTAGGGGACCTGTTGTGGAATCTTGAATATTTCCATATCCCTAGGAGTTCAGAAAGAAGTCGCAATTTTAAATGCATACTAAGACGTAAAAAAATCTAAGTAGAAAGAAAGCAAACTCCTAGAAACAAAGGTAATTTCAGAGGGATTTTTCATCTGTAAAAAAATAAATTCTAAGAATTTTATTGTAAAGTGGCACCAATGAATGTAACATGCAGTTATTGTAGTAGAAATAATTATACTGCTAAAACCAGCCCACTAATTTAGTCTGAGCTAACTATATCCTAAGTTTAGCTCAGAACTTCTCATTACTCCTCATTTTTGTCCATGTCTCTGAGGACACCTGATCATTGTCTTATATTGCTTCAGCAAGGCATAGGCAGCAGGAACAGAGCAACCTACTTATAAGAAGTAGTATATTTCTGGTGTTATTTTCCTGAGAAATGATCTTTCTTCACGTTCAGGTTGATATGGTGTGTGGGTGGGCAAGTATTCACATGAGTGTATGCAAGCACTAACAACACTGTTTTGCAGCAAGTACTTAGTTATCACTACTAAGATATATTTACACATCAACCCAACTGGATACTAGGCTCCTCTGGTATTTAGGAAACTCTGAAGGCAGTTTCCTATCAGTCATAAGGTACTCATGGGGTTTAATTCCCTTTCAGTTTGAATTTTCCCATAACTATTTCTTGGGAGGAAACAGAAATTAAAAACACACCATTCAAGTCCTGAGAACGAGAGAGTCAGACCTGCACAGATTTTGCCTGAAGCAACAAAAGCCATGGAGTCTGGTTTAACTTGCTTAACACTGGTGCAAGAAAATTTCCCAAAGAAGCATCTGGCTTGCTTTCCTGGTTTCTGGCTGCTCTCCACACAGCCACCTAAAAACCCACCTGCTGAGCCTGTTCCTCAGTGCTGAGCCCTGTTTGACCACCCAGGAGCCACTCCAGCAGTTACAGCTGCACCAACCAAGCCAGGATCAAAGCCACTTCACAGCTGCATCCCCCACACCCACAGTCACACCAGATTTCCTTACCATCACAGAGCCTCAGACATCTCAATACTTAAAATAATTTAATCATGGTGCAATAACAAAATATCAGCTCAAGCTGGTGCCTCCAAGGAATGACCCCAAAGAAAGGACACCTTGGGCTTTTATACCCTCACAACCTATGTGTGGGAAAGTCCAAGGTCCTTGGCTCCTGCTGCATCTCCGAGTGTCCAATTCCCTGGCCAGGCCACAGCTCCCTGGGCCCTTTGTTCTGCACTGGGTGGGTATTTCACAGCCCCTTGCCTGGGGCTCCCACCCAGAGCTCAGCCTGCAGCTGCACCCCAAGTCACCTGCACTGAATGGATTCCCCAACACTCAGCATTGTCACCGACAGGGAACTGCAGAGCAGAACTGAGCAGATGCTGTTCCCTTTCTTGTGGTGATGGGCTGTTCTCTGCATTCTTATTTTGGGCGCTAGGCACAGTTGGAGGAAAATAAGTCGTGAAATATAAGGGGGGAAAGCATACAGGTAGGAGTTACAAGATGTAACAGTTTTAAGTCAGGGTAGCATCCAGGTGTCTCCCAGAAGAGAAATGAGATGGTTTTTGGCAGCGAGACACAACCAAGTGTTTGGCTTTCAGGAACACTAGCAATTATTAATCCAAATCAATACAGTGAGTGGATAATTGCAATCCTGAAGCACAATAATTCATGGTCTTTGGGCACAGGGGTATGTGCTAAAAGCCACAAGTACCCTTAAAATGCATTCTTCTGTGTAGGAATCTGTTAAAGCAAAGTTCAAGTGATCTAGTATGCTTGCACAGTGAAATACTACTCTCTTAGCTCCTGCTTAGTTTTCTAATACTTTTAACTGTCTTAACTTTCTTAAGTGAACAAGTTTCTCCAGGTTTCTTCAACATAATTTGTTATTTCTCTGGTTTTGTACGTACTTCTGTTCTTAAATCCTTTTGAGTTAATCTGAAGGTTAACTATGGCTCCATTTTTCCATTTGGTGGATATTTGTTTCACATGAATAATTTTGTTAGTGGTCAAATTACAGACAATGGAGTTAGGCATTCACTCCTGTCTAAGGAACAGTCTCTGCTGTTCTTCTAGTCTCCTGCTTTGCTATTTTGTTCTCTTCTAGGTTAGTTTAGTGTAGGTTAGAGTGTGGCTTAGACAGAGATAGTTTTTTAATGGGAATGTCTGAGGAATCCAGGAGGTTTTGTTCAAGCAGTTTGAAGGATCTCCTGAATTGTAGGTTTTGAGGAGACTCACTATGCAAATGCTTGCTGGGAAGGGCAAAGCTACAGCTCATCCTGTTGCTGAACAGAGGGCTGGACTAGGACTTGCACCACATTTTCCAGATCTATGACTCCCTTCTTGCTCTTTGAATAATGTAGAGGTTCATTGCAGGCCAGAGAAAAAAAACGAAGAGGATTGAAGGTGGTCACAGTAGTCTCAGACTCAGGAGACTCTCTTTATTCCTTTCCATTTATAACCATGCTGAAAGGAAAGGAAAAATACCAGGAGGATTTTTTCTAAAGGTTACAGAGAAGTAGTTGCTGAGATGCCATTGTGTGGAAAGGAAGATGAAGATGTAAAAGCACTGCAAGTACAAAGACAGTGACAGATTTTTTTTCAGATAGTTAGACTACTCTGTCAAGAATGCGGATTTCAAAGACAGCCCTTTTAGCTGAGGGTCAGATGCTTGTCATAGTAAAGTTGCCTTAAGGCACAGAGGAATGGACTGCAGACTGACCTGCTTTCTATACCTAAAATTCCACACATTTAGATGAGACTGTAAATAGCACTTCATCCTTAGGGATAAGTTTTGCCCAGCACTGTTTATCTGTTTGCAGTTATTTTGGCTGAAAGTCTCAAAATTTTACTTCACTTTCCAGCAACATTTTTTTAAATGTTTCTGATGGCCCTGGAGCCAGGACCAAGGGAATGAATACTTCTCTATATGATTTTTAAACCACAAAGAGTTCTGATTACATGGATGAGATAAGCATAGGAAGGCCAAAGCAGGGATCAAAGATCCAGTTGTTGATGTCAATCAGCAGAACACAACCTCACAGCAAGAATGACTCACTTGGTAGCAGAAGAGACCACCAGCATATTCCTTGTGATTATTCTTTGCTTCAAGAGAATGCAAGAAACTTGGATGTCTACAGTTCTCCCTTGGCTTTTTCCTCACTGTTTGCAGCCATATGCTTCCCTTGCTGTCAGTGTCTGCAGCACATAGCAGGGAAGCAGATTCTTGTCGAGGCACCAGAGGCTGATCTCAAGTTTGACAGCAAAGGCTTTTCTTGTCCCTTTCATCTTACAAAATGCACGTTCTGCTACCACCCTGCTCAGGTGGTAATTACAGAGTACCTGATTTGTCTGAGGTTGCCTGTGAGTAAAGGTACCATTAGATAAGTGGAGTTGCTGAATAGCAAGAATAAAACAGGACACCTTTGATTTTCACTGGCCAAGAGAGCCCCCCTCCCTGTTTGTCAGACATCTGCTACAACAAATAATAAGTCTTATACAATATATCAGAGCGATTAGGGTGATAAAGTATCTGGGGGGGTCCGCAGAAATTTTAGCATGACAGAAAACCTACCTCTTGAAGCTGAGGAAGTTGGAGATACTTCAAATGTTGCTGATGGTCTCAGCTCATTTGGGAAGCACCACATGAGCAGATTCTGATATTAATTTATGTGATCTTCAGGTTGTATGAGTCAAGAATCTATTGAAACAGCTTATAAATAGCACTGCTGTCTGCTGACTCTCCAGTACTGAATTTACTGTCAGCAAGGTGCGGGAATTGATGAGTGTGAACTTCGCAGAGACCTGAGCCACCTCATGCTGGTCATTCAACTTGCCAGGGGAAAGGTGAGCCCAGCACTGTTGTTTTTCCAGCTGAATGTCTTCGTGCACCAGAAGCTTTTCCACAATTGCAATAAACCCCATTTACTCCCCAGGGAAATTTAGACATGACACAAAATAACAACAAAATAGTCTTCATCTTTGATGTACTTATCAGCATCCAAAAATATCTTTAGCAATACAGCCAGTTCTTCCTGTTGTACCATCTCTGCTCACACCCTTTCTCACTTGTTCGTGAGCTTTGACTAACAGGAAATTACATTTGCAGGCAGAGATGTCTGCATGTGTCTTCTTGACAGACTTCTATAGTATAAGGTGATATGACCACACAGATAAATATTTCTGCATGATGACCCTGTTTTATAATGCTGATTCAGGCTTTGTGAGTGATCTCATTTATAGTATTCTGGATATCATTTATTTGTGGCAATTTAAGTCATTTTATAAGCCAAGTTTCTTTACGTTAATAGCAAGTGCAGCATTTTTTAAAGCTGTGTGATACAGAATGTCTATAAGTATTCCTCTCCTGGCTCTACCTCAGTGCATACCTTTTCCTGTCATTTATCATTGTGGGATGCAGTAGAAAGCAGAAAATTTCCCTTGCATTTTAAAAAAGAGGCTGGTTTTCTATATTGCTTAAACAGTGACAAAGATAACAGATATTTTCATGCAATGGAGCTGTTGTTGTTAACTTTGGTTAGAAATGACAGAACTGTGGCTGGAAGGATCTTTGAGATTCCTGGTGCACCTGCTGCTCTAACGTGGGATGAAAAATTTAGAATACAGTTGACAGGTGTTTGTTGAACCTGTTTTTGAAGCTTCTGGACAAAGAGTTTCCAAACCTCTGTTATATTTCTGTTCTTCCTTATCCTTGAAGTTTTAACTCAACATTCTCCTAAGTTGTCCTGACTGTAAATTAAAGCAGTGACATTCAGTTATATTTAAACTTTGATATGTGCTACTGGCTAAGTTTTTCAAATACTTATTAGTTAATTTATTCTTTGTACAAGACGTAGTATTTGGGAGTGTCTCTCTGGTCATAAAATGTAATTATTGTAGTTGTACTCGTAACCAGGAACTTTACACTACACTAATCACACTACCCAAAACCTGTGGGTGTTGTTAGCTACTGAGCTACTTTACCAAATTATGGACTTGGAAACCTGAAACACCCTTGAGGGCTGCTCAGGCCTGTAGCACATTGTATAATTTTCACCATTCTGAGGAGAAAGGTATTGCTTTTGGCCATCAGTCTGGATGTTAAAATAATTGTTCTTCCTTATTCCTGTGACAGTCCTTGTGGTATCATTTCCATAGCTAGTCGAATTATGCTGTGGCTCAGTAGTCCTATATATTATTTGCATATATTATTTTCCCACAGAAAAAGGTTCTTCTTCAGGCCACAGAATAATACAGATGTGTAAATGGTATGTTTGTCACATGCTGGCATAGAATTTGTACAATATATCATTTCTTCATTCTGCAAGTCAAATTCCTGTATGCCTGGGGTAACCAAGGACTACTGAACTGTCCTGAAAATAAGTTTTCTATATCTCTTCACATTTCTGCTTTCCCTCAGTTCCACTGATTTTTATCATTTTGATAAAGTTTTTGCTCTCATATTATCCTGTATAAAATTTGACGGCTTTTTTCTCTTCTGGCCTGCCTGTAACCCAGACGCATCACCTTGTGATTCCCAGATACTTGTATCCTGGCTGGTTGTAAACATTCGTATATAATCTAATGGGGAACCTGTGACCAGCATCACTTACCAATATCCTTCATAAAACAAGGTACTTTTTACTGCACAGAATAAGTATTTAAGAAAACTTGAGTTAAACTCATTATGCTTCCAAGAACCACTACTTCATGCAGAACATGTAAAGTAGTCCCTGCTATTGTGTTCTTGAGTAACCACCGGATGCAAACAAGAATTTCTTGACAGAACATGATGTTCAATAGCTTTGGTGTTTGGCCTGGGACACCCAGGCCAATTCACACACAGAAGAGCCTCACATTGTTCCAGATGAAGGCAAGTATCTAACTACAATATGCTGATGAAGGAACATGAAAGGTGTGTGAGAAATCATGCCACAACACTTCCCTTGCAACTCTCTGTGTGCCAGTGGAATGGAGATCCCCTGGTACAGAAGCACACACAGCCTGTGCTGCTGCTGGGGGGAAGTGCCATTTGGCCCTTTCCCTGAATCTCTTTTTTTTTATTTTTTGTACAAAGTAAACATTACCAGTAAGCCATGGGAGGTAAACAGGATCTGGAACACCATCAAATGCCTGTGGGGTGACTTCAAAGCTCTGACCCTGCCAGCAATCCTTCTCATTTGATTTTTGGGAAAGCCTTCCACATCTTCATTCACAGCGTTGAAGTTTACTCTATATTGGAGACGTGGTTAATTTTTTCCTCTTGTATTTGTAAACCAGAAACAGGATGTACCCAAAAATACATTCTCCCTTTGTCTGCTTTTGTGCTACATGGAGAAACAAAATTCTGTGTATTCATTTATAAATTGAGACTTCAAGATGGCCCTTTTTTCTTCCTGCTCAGCTAGAGAACTGGGACTGAATTCTGTTCTCAGACATGAGTGTAAATCTATCATAACTCCACCAATACCTGTTCACTGGTGTTTTAATAGCTTATAAACACATTTTGTATAATTGCAAAAAAAAATGTGTAGGCATAATTAGACCAGAATTAGACCAGAATTGCTTTTGCAGTACAGTTCAGCAGCAGCCAAAATATATCAACACTGTTTTAGCCAGAAATCCCAAAAGACCACCATACAGGATGCTGTGAACACAGTCAGTTCCATCCCAGCCACACTCAGCGCAGATACGAGACAATTGCATTAATATATTCTGAAATTAATGTGGTACTTTAGAGGGGCTTTCATCCATTATGGAATTCTGGATCAAGAAATACTTTCCCCTCAGTGGTCGCCTCTGTATTGTACAGTAAGATTATTTCCCAGTCATCAGGCAGAGAGTCATAGAACAGGCAGGGTGAGAAATTATAGACTTAGAACAATCTTCCTCCAAGGCCAAACACCTCACGGTGCCCAAGGACCACGGTTTTTCAGGCACATGTCAAACACCAGAGCACTGGAGAAGAATCTTCTTAGAAAGTTTCATAATGATACTAAAAAACCCTACCTTTTGTATTCATTATTATTTTCAGAATGACAGGTCAGAGAAATGAAGGTGAAAGACATTCAAGTTCTTGGTGGTGGTAAATTACACCTCGCTGTGTTTGTAGTTCATGGATGAAGTACAACAGGCAAGAGACAAGACATGGCAGATGTTCAAAAGCATTGAGTGCCTAATGCAACCCTCAAATCAAGGTCCAAAAGGCCATACCAATTAAATGCTTCGGATACTTTTATTGCTGCCACACTTTACTACTTCCAAAGGGAGGGCCTGGAGAGAATATCTGAGGAGAAGAGTGTGAGACAGATCTCCATGCCCAACATCTGTATGGAGACTCGCCTAGGGCACAAACATGACCTGTGGGTTTCACTGCCTTCATGGCATCCAAGAGCCTTCCCTCATGGTGGTGTTTAGGCACTGGAGTCAGGGTTACTGGAGACATGTGCGAGGAAAGTGGGGGGTTCAGCTGTCTCTGGCTTGGCACCTGGGGGCTGGGGACAGGAGTGTGGCCCCACCATCAGCCTTCTCGTGTGGTTAAGAAGGAATGGATCATGCGGGACTTCTGATTTACACAGCACATCATTCAGCTCTTTAGACAACCCCACTGCAATGGGAGTTTTCGTGGCTAAGAGTCAAATAAGAATTAAATAAGAATTAAATAAGCTCTGTTAAGAGTGTTCAGTTGTTTGGGAAGAGCTCTAAACAGGAAACGCCCATTATAATTTTTCCAGCTCTCTTGCTGAAGCAATGTGGTGTTTTTTCTTGGGTTCAAGAATATAGATATCAGGAAATGTTGGTGGCACTTGATAGCAACATTATTTATGTTTTTCTCCTTTCTAACACAGTATTGTGCTCTCTTTGTGCAGAAAGAAGCAGTACCTGCTCTAGCCTTAGGGGGAACAACATCGGCCAAAGTAGAGAACGTTCTTGCTTGGACTGTGTTTGATCAACAAGAGGAATAGGTGGTGAGCTCTGAACTCATAAGGAATTACCGAGGCAAAGCATTCTTTTGGTCACTCCTGTAGCAGCAGCTGCCTCAGTTCCTTCTACACTAACTTTCACAAAGAAAACTCTTCCCCTATCTGCCCCAGCTAGCTCCACAGTCACTGTAATCTCCTCTATTTTTTTTTTTCTAAAGGCTGTACTCTGTGCAAACACAGCTATGTAGTCAACATCCTGGGTTCTTTGCAAGAACTGCTACATGGTTTAGAAGCACTGACCAAGCTTCAAACGCTGTGGTTCACTGAAGTACATCGTACTGGATGTGGATTTTTCCCACAACACCACAGGAAGTTAGGTACTGCTGTGGAAGCACAGCTGAGGCTGTCGGTTCTGAATGTTTGCTGCTGTACTCCAGCTATGGGTCTGGTTTCCCATAGCCTAGGCCTAGCCCACATGTTTCAGCAGAACAGTGTGGGCAGCTTGAGGCATTGAAATGTACGTGGGCCTCCTGAGGCTTTTGTTGAGCTCCACAGTCATTGTCAGCCTGCACCTCTGGAAGGTTTGCACCAAGCAAATAAGGCAGCAAGGGGGAGTTGTTCCTGTCTGGGGTACAAGAGATTCACCAAAGGCCCCTGGGCATGTCTTCCAGGATCCTTCATATTCATCACCATTCATGAGCAAGGAAATGGCTCCACGCTGCCAAAGCCCTCATCCTTCAACCCTGGAGGCGGCTCAGCATCACAAGCAGCAGTCAGTTTTTTCAGTGTTTCCTCCCGGTGTCTGGAAGGTGGCTGTGGGCTGAGCAGTGCCTATATTTTAGGCCAACAGGCACTGTGCTGAGCACTGCTCTGGGCAGAATATCTCGTTTTTCACAGAAGACCAGCAGCTGAACCCATTGAGCAAGTGCAGCTAAGTCCCACTAGATAACATGCAATGATTGCGTGAATATAATCTGAAAATATGACTGAGGGGATTTTTCCTGCTATGAAACTCCAGTTTGAGAAAGCCTTTCCCCACAGTGGTTGTCCCACTACAATTTAGTAAGACGATTCCTCACTGGGCAAGCTGAGGGCTGTGAAAAAGGCAGGACTGGTCACTGCTGGTCCACATTTGGGACAGCTTCGTGCTGACAGATTGCAGGGAAGAGAAGTGAGAGGCAGCAGAGTGGGTTGCAGTGGGGGTCTCTTGGAAAAAGAGCTATCAGGCTGTGAGTGGAGGCAGTGCAGCAGCAGGTGCTGTGAGGTTGCAGCTGCAACTAAGGCTGTGCCAAAAGCTACTTGCCTCATGAGGCATCGCATGAGAAAATAAGGCATCCATCAGGATTGATGAGAGAAGTCCTTTGGGAGTCCCAGCATGTTTAAAACTGTCAGTAAGTGTGTGGAAAAGCAGGACTCTGTTTCCAAACTGTAGCACTCAAGTGAGGGAGGATTGCAAAATAATCTTGGAGATGTGTAGGTGGCAGTGCTCTTACACAAAAGCCGTGATTCGCCATCCCATAACTAAGAATATCTAATTTCATGCCTGAGGACTCAGATGAAAAATTTGCACAGCAGCACTCTCTGAAGAGCTGAGAGGAAGTTCACAGCTGACCTACTTCATTCACTATGTTCTTTTCTAGGCAGATATTAAGAAAGTGAAGAAAAATTCATGCTATCAGAAAAAATAGAGACAAAAATTCTTCCATAGCATTCTAGTTAGGATAGACACCCACATACAGACAATTTTTTCCTCTATTACTGGACTAAAATAGGAATGGCATCAGAACCTGCAAACCAGAACTCATCTATAATGCAGTTATTGAACTGCAAAATTATTAGTCCTGGAATTCTCTTCTTGTGCCTTTAAGCTGCACTCCTCATGTAAGGACTTCAAAATGAAGGTGGGCAGTTTTGGCCTGCAGCCTGTGCTAAAGCCTAGTGCCTGAGAGCACTTGGTGCACTTCTCTTGAGAGCTGCAGGCTTGAATTCCAGCAAGGATGTGGGACACAGGCCCTGCACCTCCTGAGCCACATGAATTTCTCCACTACAGAAGCTAAGTACTATTTTGAATTTAAAAAAAAAACAGGAAAAAAAGAAAAAAAAAAAAAGAAAAAAAAGTTATTGTAATGGCATTTTGCAGGAGCCCTCTTTGAACAGCTTTCACAAGGTCTGCTTTGAATCCATTCATTAGATGCTCTCCAGGAATTTACATCTCATCCTATCTTGCTCCTGAATTTCAACATGGGCAAAGCATCTAATTGTTCAAATCAAGATAGTTCAGAGCAAACAAAGGAAAATGCTAGCTGCTAGAAAATTTACAAATTTACAAAAAAGGAGAAAACGAAATGCCTACAAATTCTGGATGAGGGAATTTTTCTTTCAGATGGCTTTTTGGATGTACAAGTTTAAAGCCAGCCTATGTTCTCTCTAGGAAAGACACATCATTTTTTAGCATGTCTTCTCCTTTCTGAAGCCAGATATAATTCTGTGCATTAAATGTGTTATTCACTGATTCTCCATTATATATAAATTTAAAAAGCACATTACAAATGTTAATTTGTTAAACCTCATCCCTCTGAGGAAGACATCACTTATGTTAAACCAGAAAATTATCAGTAATGTCTCCCTATCAGCTGGAAAGAAGTTTAATTTTTTTCCCCCACAAACATTCCCAGGTAATGTTTAACTGTGATTTCCATGATTTATACTGCCTTTAAAAAACCTTTCCTCATTCTTCAAAGCACGGAGAGAGCTCTGTCTCTCAGATTTGCATCTCAGAACTTCTAAATTCACCACACAGTAACATGGGAAAAGGAAAGGACATTTCTTGGAAATTCATTGCTACAGTGTTCCACATTGGCGACTTCAGTGGGATGCATTTTCTTCCTATTCTTTGAAACCTTGAGATAAATAATTTGATTTATCCCCATATAAAAGACAGCCATCTATACTATGTAAACAATTAACTATCTTTAGGAATACATGGGTTTGTATCCTGTTCCTGCAGACACCTGTATCTTCTTCATGCATACAAAATTCTCTTTGGAGTTACTTGAGAATTTAACACAGACTTAGGAGAGCTTGTCCAGACAGGTGGTGGAGTCTCCATCTTTGGAGATATCCAAAAGGAATCTCAACTTGGTCTTGGGCAATCAGCTGTAGCTGGCCCTGCTCATGGAGGGGGGGTGGACCGCATGATCTCCAGAGCTCCCTTCCCACCTCAACCCTATTGTCACCATGAGCACATCAAGGAAACAAAGCGTTATTCATATCCAGTGAGCTTAAGGTAAAATTTACTCGTATTCTGGATTCAGATCAATATTTACAATTCAAGGAGCCTAGTGGCAGAGCATCCAATTCGTAGGTTCTAAACAAAACTGGCTGCAGTGATTATTTTGAAGTACAAACTAGCCATCAAAGGATTGAGAAAGCATTTGGGAGAAAAATGCAATTTCTGCTTTTCATCCAGGTGTTGCTCAAAGTGTTAGAAAATGGCCCTGATTTTAAGGTGAGCAGAGTTTGCCAAAGAAAAGGATAGTATTGGTAGGATTGTATCTAATAAAGAATAGGAAAGGGTGATCAGCCATGAACACCTCTGTGAGAGGCAGAGACCTCCTCACAATGGAAGCTCCCGTGCCCGCCGCTGCCACGGTGCCTTCCTCATTGACTTCCACATACGCCTTGTGGACAACGCTTGACAGCACCAGAGATTTTGCAAACGTCATTGCAGAAAGGTCAACTTTTGATTCAGTGAAGATGTCGGTCATCCCCATCTCTTGTAAAACCTCGTTGAGGTTAAAGGTGCCTTCCAGCTTGAATCGGGGCAGGTAAACCTCCACCGTTGTCTCAAACATGTTCTCTGAGGAGGTCCACAGCATTAAATTTTCATAGGTGATTGTGCTTTCAATCTATAAGATGAGGGGGAAAAGGAGATTAAAATAACAGGGAAGCTTTGAAAAACTGAGACCTTTACCCAGTGTTAATTCAGACAACTGGCTTCCAGCCCTAGTCCGTGACATGTACTGCCTTACCTGCTCCAGGCCACTGACAGATCCATCAGCCACATCCCCTGGCAGCAGGATGATCATGCTCAGTGACTTCTGAGCATAAGGCAGCTCAAGGATCTGAGCACCTCCCTCCTCAATGTAGCCCAGTTTAAATTTGCCTTTCTGATACATCATCTGCACAGGTTTCTTTCTGTTCTATTGAAAAGAAAATTACAGAGTCAGTTAGGCAATTCAGCTCTTACCAACACCTCTACCCAACAGGGGAGGCAAGTTCACAACACACCCACACCTTACTCACAGGGCAGATCAGCCCTGGACATTGTTATGCTTGCTGCAAAGCTCACAGTATCTAAGGTGTATAATGTTAAGATTAACAGAATGCAGATGTACCTGATTCAGTTTAAAATCCCTCTGAACTGTTTTTTCTTCCTCAAACTGGTGTTCCCAGGATGCTTTAAAGTAGATTACATTCACAAGCACCAGCAATGCGTGTACATCAATCACACCAGGTGCAAAGAGTTCCTTGATTTTACCTAAAAGGAATTTTGAAACACAGAAGTATTTGTTAGCTGTCATTAAGACTCTGGACTGAGACTCTGTTACTGGTCTGTGAACTCAGTTTTGGAAAAACTTAGAAACACAGTTCTTGGTTCATTGGAAGGACAAAAACAATACAGGTAAACAAATGGTAGATTCCTATGCCTTGTAACCAGCCAGGGAGGATGAGGGTCACCAAATTATCCCCTGGTGTTTTGAAATTTCTGCATAAATGATCTGCATTTCTGGCTGTTTGCAGGAGCAGTTTGTCTGGTCAAGACTTACAGGTATTACTGCAATTATCAGGCCAGGCATAAGGGTGGGAATAAAAAATATTTTACAGCAAATATACCTTTAACTCATAAATAATTTAGCTGGTAACTTACTCTAACATTTCAAGAGCAGATGGGAAGACAAACTACCCTTAAACAGCATAAGAGTGAGCACACAGAAATGTGAATGGGTCTTTGCTTTTCCTACCCTGGAATTTCATTTGTTGAACCCATGTAGGAAGGCAGTGGTAGAACGGCTGTGATTTTGCTTTGTTTTACCTTGTGTCTCACTTTCAACCCAGGCATTAATTTCTCTTCTGGCAGCTTCAACAGCACCATGAAAGTCCACTGTTTGCAGCATTGCTCCATAGAGTTCCTTGCTACACGTTAGAAATTGCTGTGAAGCAAAGTAAAGATTATGAATTGGTCAAATCAATTAAACACTTACTGTCCTTTGAAAGAAATCAATCACTTAATAGTATTTCAGAAATGGTGAGGGACCTGTTGAATCCATATGGAAGAATTTTATTTTGGAAATGTCAAGTATCTGAAGTTTATTCAGAGAATCTTTGAAGAAGAGATAATTAATCTAATGCATAGGTCAAAAATGTAAATAAGTAAAAAGAAAACCAGAAGAAAGAGTCTGGTCATGGAGAACTGCATAACTGAGGTTCAGATAAAAAAATTAAAGAAACAGAAAAAATCAAGATGAGTTGTTTGATACTTAAGTATCAAAATAATGGATAGAAATGATTGACAGAAAAGCAAAGATGTGACTGACAAGTTAGCCATACCAAGTAGTCTCAAGACCACTCAGTCATTCTGTAGGAAAGGAGCAAGAATTTCAGCAGAGCGGTCCTGTGCATGAACCTGTACAACCTTCCTGGAGATAAACCATTCTCAAGCTCACTGCTGCCTCAGCCGTCCCACTTGCAAGACCTGAAGTAGGTAGTTTACAGACATGGCTGTAGATTCTCCTTTGGCTGAGTGCACACATATGAAAAATGTGCCAAAAATGAACACATCCGTGCTTTATTTATGCTCTATAGCCTTTGATATCCACGGGGTGGTTTGTTTCTGTTTTGGTTTTGTTTGGTTTTTTGGGTTTTTTTATAAGAGCATGGAAAGTTGACAGTCTTGTCTCTTTCCCACCGGCCTCAAGAGCTATAGCTCCATGTAGCACATCACCTGCTCCAAAACACACACAAGAGGGGCAACAGTGAGGCTCACAGTTACAGGGAAGCTTGAGGCCATGGCCACAGCAGTTAGCAGGTGACTTACCTGCTGGAGTTCAAATCCTTGTTGTATAAAGAGATTGTTGGCCAAGGTTAAAACGTATTTGTCACCAAGGTTTTGTAGTTGCAAAAGCAGCTCCTGGAACACTTTATGGTTAAGGTCTCCCTCCTTGTTACACTGGGAGTAACACAAATACAACAATTAAAATAATTGCTCTGTACAGCTTTGGTTGCTAATTTGCATCTCAATTAGATAACACTATAGGGCTAACTCCTGCTGTATTAATTTTTAAATCCAGCTAGTCCAAGCTTTGTAGCCTGATCCTCCTTCAGATGAGATCACTAAAGCTTTGGTATTGACTTACTGGCCCTTAATAAAATAAAACCTTGTACACGTAATTTCCTAGAGGCTTAGGCAGACTCTGAGCATGTGATCCTGACTCCCTCCAGTGGCAAACCCGAGCGTTTCACCCGCACTAACCTGCCACGCATTGAAGGCAGGGCTCCCCACCCAAGGACGCACCTCTGAGAAGGAAGGCCGACTCTCCAGGCTTCCTTCTGCCTCCATTTCTGGGGCTGCACTCTCGTGATCAGATCCAAGACTCATTCTCCCTGCAGCTTTCCTGACATGGAGCACCTGCAGGTGAAGATGTCAAATTATGTCCATTGTAACTGAGATAAAACCATATTCCTTGTTTAAAAGATTTGCTGTGCCCTATTGGAAAAGTGGTGTAGATTCACAAAAGATGTTTTATCAGCTTCACTCATCAGCTGAAATGACAGACTTGAACTTGTTCATACATTCATGTTCAGACTCACTTTTCTATATTAACAAATTACAAAGAACTTGCACATAATCCCTCAAAATGTTGCCCTTCACTACCTCAAAATGTTTATATTTGATTTGTGTTGTCATTGCTGTATTTGATTTGTGTTTTCATTGCTACAATTATGTTAAATTTCAAAACAAAAAGTTGCCGTAAGTAAAGAGATGAAAATTAATTTTCTTTAAAAGCACCAAAACTTCTTGCGGTCATTCTTAAGATTAGCATCAGCTTAAGAAATAGACCAAAACCATAGTGCTCTTAATGGAAACTAGTCCTTGTTTCTACTGTGCAAATACCTCACTGAAAATTTTTCAGCAGTTTTTCTATTATAATAATGTTGCATCATACATTGACTTACTCTTGTTTTATAGAGGATACTGATACTGAGCAATTCTCATTGCTTTCTTAAAATAAGCAGGAGTCCCCCCTGTCTAAAGTATTGATGTGGCAGGCTTATGGTAGCCAGGGGGCTATAGGGGTGGTCTCTGTGCAAAGAGAAGAGACTCAGAGTGTCTAGGTGGGCACTTGGCAGCCACAGCAAAGGTAAACCCACCACACCCTGGTGAGAAGCTCTGCCTTAGGGTTATTGGTCTTCTACCACTCATAGTAGAGAAGAAAAAAAGAAAAAAAAAAGAGAAGAAAGATTGTAGAAAGCAGAACTTGCACTGCAGGAAGTAAAGGCACAGTGACTGGAGGGGTGGCCTTCTTTACCTCCCCCTTGCCCACCTGGGTCTCTCTGGGGTGAGACATTTTGACTCTTGAATGTCATAAGGGACAAGTGAGCTAATGCTTTCAGCCACCCAGGTGCAACTCTTCAGGTGTCTGCAGCTCTCCCCACTGCCCACCCAGACTCCCACTCTCAGGATTCTCATAGCCACAAGAGGAAACACCTGCCCATAATTCTGAAATGAAGCCTGATATTCTGCCAGCAGGCTTGGGGAAAGCCAGAGCATCCCAGTGTGCTGTATCACCTTCCCTCAGTCAGCCCTTGCTCTGTGCTCTAGCAGGGGATAGGATGAGACTCACACCAGCAGATGGCAGGGATCATAGTGCTCCAAGCACAGCTGTGAGGGCAGCACCTGTGCCTGCCCTTGTGCAGGTTTCCTGTGAGACACTCGCACATGTGCCGTGCTGGGATGCCCAACATTTCCATTAAGGGAACAGCAAGTGATGTGAAGGCACCTCACCGTGGTTCATTCATACTCACTTTTTCTATCTGAGCAGCAGTGTTGTTTTTTGCACCAAGATGGATCAGGGCCAGGGCAACAGAGATGCTCATTGGAGAGAAGACAATATTTGTGTCCTCTGCACTTCTGTTGAGCTTTTTGTAGAGATCAAGGCAAAACTCAGTAACTGATCTAGAAATGGAGTCCATCATGAAGCAGCTGCTGAATGGAAGCACAAAAGAATTAAGAAATTTAGTGCAACTGGCCTAGCTAGACCACACTGCGAAGCATCTGTCTGCCCTGAGATTGTCCCATAGCTGGTTGTTGGACATAATAGATATTTTCTAAATCCCGGAAGTTTTAATCAGCCTTGCACAGATCAGTCTATGATGCACAGCAGGAGCAAAGGCACAGAGGATCTGCAAAAGGCATCCATGCTCACAACATATGCACATTCCTCAGAAAGGACCCTCTTTCTGCCTTATCCCATGCTGTGTCTTATTTCAGCTTATGGTATTGAAATTAGACAGGTATGGATTAACATTTTCCTTCTCCACACTGTTTTGATACATACACTTGCATCCTCTTTCCTCTTAACAACATACACTAGTGATAGAGACTTGGTGACAGAAACTAAGCCTGCATCTGTGGTAACCAGAGCTGTGGCAAGGGGTTTTCAAACAACAGGTTTCTAAAAATAAAATCACTGTTAATTAAATGCTTTCTTCATACATGAAAAGGCTCATTAACAGCTGTGGAGACTGAACTGCATATGGAAACACTAACACTTTGAAATACACTTTCAACTTCTCGTAAGTTTTCCAGGAGTCAGCGATTAAGACAGGATCCACAATTAAAAATTCCAAACAAATAGCCCAAGGGCCCTGAAAAGAGGTCTGTAAGTTCCTGCTCGGTGATATGACAAGATATGTGTCACTCCCTACTTCTGTACTAGAAACATTGCAGTCTGATACCTCTCCCACAGGGCGTTTACATTCAATCCACTCCGCTAAGAACAAGTTAGGACCAATTTCACCTCAGTCCTTGCAAGGAGGAGACCATCTAAAAAGGAGACCATCTAAAGAGTAGGTGATTAGAAACTCCTTTCCCAAATCTGAGGAAAATTATAAAGGTGTTGTGTAGATACCAGTGGGATCACCATACCAAAAAAAAAAAAAAAAAACCAAAAAAAACACCAAAAAAAACCAAACAAACAAACAAAAACCCACATCGCTTTCAGTAACAAACAAACATTTTGGACAAATAGCACTGGTCTGTGAAGATTCCAGAAAGACTATTTATTTAGGGGAAAATACACAGCCACAGTATGGAGACAGGTCCTTCATATCTCCTGTGGCACAGATCTGGCTGTCTCTACCTTTCAGCCTGCACTGGGACCAGCATGGGTCAGGTCCAAAGAAAGCTGCCAGAGTTACTCTCTTTTGGAAAAAGGAGGGAGTGAACAGCCAAGTGGCTCTCCCCAGTGCCCACAGATGGCCACAGCACAGCAGGCACTCTTCCTCAGCCCTGTCTGCCCTGAAGCTGCAGCCTGCAAGGTGAGGTTACATGAGGAGCTCCAGTCTGTGTCACCAGAGGTTAAATGTGGGAAGAGGCTGGTGCAAAGCTGAACTTCAAGATCTTTTATCAGCAGGGCACTTGTACGGCCTGTCCTGGGCTGTTGGTGCCCATTTGAGACTTGTCTTGAACCCTCTGGAGAAGGGGTTGCCTGGTGCTGGGGACCTGCAACCCACTCCAGCCAAAACTCTCCTGTCAGCCTTCCACTGAGGCCCCAGTTCTTCTACCGCAGCCACAGAGCCTGACCTTCACACAGAGCCTGACCTTCACAGCCTTCTCTTTATGCAAAGAGCTGCTCAAAATGCCTTGCACTGCTCTCAGAGGCAGCATGCACACTATCTCCAGCTCAGCCGTGAGTCAGGCATTACTTTGCATGGAAAGCTGGGACTCAGGTGCCAGAAGTCACCAGGGCATTGGGAGCTGATATGGCTTAGCCAAGATACAACATTTGCCTGTGAAACCATCTTCACCTGCAGCAAGTGCCAGACAATGGGAATGAACTCAGCCCACAGAAAAACAACTGAGCCTAAAACAAACTGCTGCAGAGGCTTGGAAGAGATGAAAAAGTAAAGTTTCTGAATATACGAAGGTACAACTTGTGGCAAATGCAGATGTTTCTTGCCATTTGACCAACAACAGCAACAATCAATGCTTCATCCTGTTTCTGAGTGATGATCTGTGGAAAGAACCTGTGATGCTAAAAGAAAAGTTCATAGATGTTTCATACTGAGACTTTTGTTTTACCTTGGAGTCCAGAAGTACTTCATATAAAGACCTAATGCAAATGGACAAAACAGATGAGAAATATCCGGAGAGTTCTTTGCACAGACAAATTAAAGATTAGTTTTATCTCATTAATTCTGAACACAGCTGTTTTAGCTCTGCTTTTAGTGTATTTTATGTAACATGGTTTTAATTTTCCTTTTAATAATGCAGTCATCTTACCACAAGACATTGCACTAAATAATTTCTCTTTTTCACCACCTTCATATCCTACTATCCACAACCTTCTGCAAACAAAACAGTGCATCTTCAGTGCTGAAGTTTGTAGTGCTGTACTTCCACGTCTCTTGAAAGACCTGAAATGGGGCTGTGAAATTTGACACAGTGAATGTAGGGCATGAGGCACATTGTAGGTGTGTCCCACCTTCAGACCAAGCCAAGGAGAAAAAAAGAGTTAATAATCTTACTCAGTAGGAAGAAGGCAGCTCCACCCCACCCTCCAGGGAAAGGGCTGAGTGCCAAGAACAGAGGGAGAGCCCAGAATCTGGGAACAGGTTTTAAAGTGAGTGTCTGGCACACTGACTTAACCACTCCTTCAACAAAAGCAGCAGGCTGTCACCAGGGAGACATCCAGGCACAAACACTACAGCCAACTTCATGGTTTCGTGAGCAGGAACTACTTAGAGAGCTGCCCTAGAAATCCAGAGGTAGGGAGGGCAAATATGGGCTAGTGAAGGAACTTTCTTACTGCACAGTGAAAGGATTTAATGAACTTCCTTAATCTAAAATGGGGTGGGAACAAGTGTATGAGTGATTCCACACCACAAAGCCTTCTGTGTAATCTGTGTAATAATTCAATCAGCCTTTTGGAGCTACTGCAAGGACCACAGAGTTTGGAGCACGTCTACATGGTGGACAGCAAATGGTAATGTCACTTTTAAATAATCTTGGAGTGGCAAGGAGAGATGATACAGGATCAAAAGAAGTGTTCCAGGAAGTTCCTAGCTGCTGATCTGCACTAGCCAAAGCACCTGTGCTGAGCATTATTAGTAGTGCAGAGCCCCTGATGACAGGAGGTCCTGTGCATGATGGTTCAGCTTTTAACATATAGTCTGGCAAATGAAATTACTGGCACTACAATATGTGATCAAGAAGCTGCCCAGGAAAATAGCTTCCTTCAGAAGAAATCACTGCATACCACAGACCTCATAAAAATTACAAACTTCCTCCATGGCTGTCTGAAATTATGAACACTCCTTTTCTATAACTATTCATGATCTGTTCTCTCTTTATAGTTTGTTTTTGGCTAAGGTTAGATGAAATCAAAAACTATCTAAGAATAAAGAAACCTGTGCTGAAAGCTGTCATAATTAATGGTTGTATTAGATTATACTATTCAGTCAAGAGGAGGAGGCAGTAAATAGGGTGGAGAAGGTAAGAGACCTGTAGCCTTGCTGTTAAGGTAATTCTGTATTTCATTCAAGTTAAGTAAGAAGGAACCTGCTTTGCCTGATGCCACATGATAATTCCCATTGCATGTTTTACTTATTCAATCTGTGTCCCATTAAAGTGCCTTAATACACATTCATTTCTCATACACAGAGGAAAACAGAATTGGCAGAAATTACCTGAAAAGACAATAAAAAAAGACAATATGACAGATAGTTCTGTCTCCTCACATGAAAATTGGTAGAAGTGACTTTCTTATTTTTCATAACCAAACAAAATAATATACAAAAATAAGTTTCCAAGTGTTTCTGTGCTGATTTGAAGTGAAAGGGAAAAACAACACATAAGAAAAATTAAATTTCCTACAACACAGCAATTCTGATTGTCCCTAAATGGCACAACACATGCTTTAAATTAAGAACCAATACATTTCAATACAAAGCAGCTTTTCAAGTGAAATGGTGCCAAGTTCATTTTCCAAACAACCTAGTCTCTCAGTATGCTACTTTTATGCCAGAAAGCTTTTTCTTGACTGCTTTTGTTAGTTTGCATCAGCCTCTCTGGTATTTTCCACACCTCTTTCTAGGCCAGTTATTTCTGCATAAACAGGCATGGATGTGCACTGGCCTGTTACAGCTGTACGGTGGCAAGGTATTTGCCGTGCCTGTGTGCAGCTGCACAGACTTCTCTGCAAGCTTCTAAACAGCCTTGCCAAACCCAGGAGCTCATATTTTAATAGCAAAGACTAGCACCCCCACTAACAAAACAAAATCTGAATACCACTCCGCCCTTGCTCTTTTATAGCGTCATTGTTTAAGAACACAAACAGCTTCCCTGGTCGTGGGGATCAGAGTAAAGGGGAAATGCCTTGGAACTCAGTTGAAGAACTGCATGCCCCCTCTCTCATCCAGTGAACATTTCAAGGCTTTTTCTTGTGCCATGGAAATGTGAGCAAAGAAGGAAAATTAACCTACATTTCTCATGCTGTGGGTGAGGTTGCTCAGGTCACCAGCACCATCACTTTATATGAAGCCTGTTTCTGCCAGAATGAATAGAGGTGCTCTGAAAGAGCCTGTCCTTCAGCCCTTCTGGATATACAGGCAGGAAAGCATCTACCTTCTCATACAAGCCACTGAACTCATCAGTCTTGTGGCAATTGGACTGTACTGGGTGTTCAGAGAGGTTTTGGGGAAATTTCAGATCCAGAAAACTGTGAAATTTAGTCAAGAATCTTTAGATGTGTCCCTAAAATCCTCATTCATGTCCCACTGAAGACCAGCTCCCTTTGTGTGATCTCTTGAGCCACCTGAATTTTAGCAATGTATTTTGCTGCCTGCAGCCTGTAAAGTTCTCTCTCTTTCTGCCCAATATGTAAAAATTATGTTTACTTTACCAGCCTGTAGAGTACTTCAGCAAAAAAGAAAAAAAGAAAAAAAATCACAGTTATTTTGGAAAAAAAAAAGAAAATGAAACAACAAAACAACATAGAATTTTTACCTTCTTGCCTGAAGAGGTTAAATGAAGAAGACAACAGCTGAGTTCTGGAGCACGTTCCTGTGAATACTGTATTTAAAAAAATCTCCCACTCTCTTGTGGGAAAGTTCAGCCTCTAACCAATAATTGCTGATAGCAGCATCTTGCTGTTAAATGCAAATGCCATGACCATGAAGTTTCCCCACAGAATGGGAAACCTATATCTAGCAATATGCTCTTAGCATTTCTCTCAAGCTGCCCAACAAGTCTGGCAGGCAATATTTGCTGGCAACATCTCCTGACTGCAATGCCAAGCCACTCTCAGCTGGAAAACTGATGATTAACCCTGAGAAGACCCATGACTGCACTGCTGTGCTTAGTCCCTTTCAAATTTTGTTGGGGTCTGGCCTGGACAAAGGTGTGTGCAGGGTTCATGGCAAGATTGTTTGGAGCTGAGCTTGCTTGCAGAGATAGAGCAAATGAATGGGAAATGCATGAGCTTTATGTTGCCTACAGCCATCTCTCCCTCTCAGGAAAGGAGTTGGCTTTATGTGCGTGGAGGGAGCTTAATTAGAAAAGGGAAGAAATATTTCTTTGAACTGTAACAGGAATCCCCAGCCAGGGGGTATCCTTTTAAATTGCTGGAGTCAAGAATAAAAGAAGGCCAGGAGTGGTTGATCACTGAGGTTAAGTCTCCAGCATAAAGTGAGAAGTAAGTAAAGAGATGGGAAGCACGGAGCTGCACTAGCACAGTGTTTGATCTCTAATCAGTACCACTGAACTCAGCTGCAGCACTGGGTTATGGCAGCTGGGCTCAGAGATCAGAGCTAACCTAGGGTTGTGTGTGGCTTTGCAACACAGAAAATTTTATGTCTTTTCTTTCTCACCTCTTCTTTCTCCCCACAAAGCATAAAACTGGCTTTGAATTCATAGAACCCTTAGGGGATCAAACGTGGTAAGCAAGAAAGAGGAAGAAGGCCCCCCAGCACCCTCTTGCCCTACCCATGCTTTCCTTCTAGTGCTGAAGCTGGACCATCCTCTTCTTTAGGCACAGCACTGTTCAGCTTTGCTGTTCCCCACTCCTCTGCCAAGGTCTCAGCCCAGCTGGCCAAGCTCCAGTACCCATCTGAAAACAGGAATCCATAAGCAGTGCAAGATACAAGGATAAAATGACCATTGTCATTACCTCTGTTCTTTCCCTTGCTTTTTTGCTTCCACTTGCCGTCCACTTTCTTGTTTCTGGTTTTTCTTCCTTCATGTTTCTGTAGTGCTCCTTGGTCTTCTTCCTCAGTTCTTTCCTTCTCTATTTTTAAATTTATTTCTTTATGAATGTTGCTTTACCATGTATCTTCTGATGATTTTCTAGTCCATGCATCTTTTCAGTGACAACCTAAGTATTTTTGAGTATCTTGCAAGACTTTTCTTCTTCCAATTTCTGTGCTTTCTCCCTTCCTTCTATATTGGCATTATTCCTCCACTGATTTATTTTTCTTGCTCTGTCATATATTCCCCCAGAGCTTCCCTGACATCTGTTTAACTGCTTTGCCTCAGGAAATGTCAATATAGGTGCAAATTCTGTCTTTCCTAGGCCCCTAGGACAGCACATTCACAAAAATGCACTGCTTTTCCAGTGGGGGCAATCTGCCCTAAGTTGCATTTTTCAAGCTTCAGAACTTCCCCACCAACCACTTTTGCTACCACAAGACATTAAACCTGTCCCTTCTCAACCAAATGCTGGGCATAAGGAGCAGGCAGTGGCTGTGCAGGTGAGCAAGTGATGAGGTGAGCAGGCACAGCCCTGCAGTTTGCAGCCACCTGCCAAAGCCAGCCACGGCTTGCTGGATTCCATCAGGGCCATCATCCATCACTGGGTAGTAATGCCCTGTTGAAAGGTGAGGTGGAGCACCTTGTCAACCTGAGCAAGTCCTCAGCTATGCTCACTCTCTCCTTTGTGACCAACACCTTCCAGCACGTAAGAAGAGTTCCCGCACATGGACTCCCACACATGTTTTCCCACAACCTCCCGTGCAATTTCTTGCCCAAGGCCCAGAGGCCAGCAATGGGTAGAATGAAAATAGTAAGACTGTAGCATGGTTTCTCACAGCAGCAGGAGCCTCGTGGATACTTCTCTCTCACATGCTGCGAGGTGGAAAAGCTTCACACTGGGACTGGCAGAGAGAAGAGGCCGAAGTGAAAAATGAACCTGAGGTTTTCATGGGCAAGCCACCCTCTTCATAAATAGCCAATAAGTGGGTTTGCTTTATGTGAGCCAAGACAGCTTTGTATCTCTAACATCTGCTTGTCTTGCACAGGCTGGGACACCTTGGAATTAGTCAGGAGGTGGAGAAAGATGGGCCCCACCCTGAAGCAGTGTTTCTCTCTGCTTTCATGGGATAACCCTTCATGGCCAAGGTATCACAAGGAAAAGAATGTTGTCATAAATTTGTGGGGATATGCCAAATGCTCTGATCAACATTTAAACAGACTACAGCTTTCATTAAATGAAGACTTGCTCCTGAACTGGAATGTTTTCAGAACCTGAGAAAGGTTGAAAAAGTGATGTCTGAGCTTTTCTCCTTTAGGAAGTCACATCCAGGAAGGAAAAAAAGGGTTAGGACAATCTGCCAGAGGTTTTCATCAGTCTAGCAGACCAGCAGAGCTGTAGCAGTAAGTGTGAAATGGCCTGCTGGACAACTGTAGCCACCTGAAAAAGAGTCAGTGGCCAAGCACAAACTGTACAGACTAGAGGCAACCAGTGCCTCTTCTCTATGCATGGACTGTCTGTGCAGCTGCTCAGTCACCAGCCCCAAGCACAATGTCCTGACCCACCCTCCTATGGGAGAACCAGTAGAAGCCACAGTGACAACAGCCCTGGATACATCTGACCCCAGCCTCCAGAGCAGATCAGATAGTGATGTGGTGTATGAATCTTTACCAGTCTTTCAGGTATCACTGAAGTTGATCCAGTAAAGATCATTGCAGCTAAGTCCTTCTCAGACAGGATGGGCTCACATTCATTGTTGTATTTTTCATTTTTCTGACCACTATCCTTGTGTCAAAACATCTGATGCATATCAGCAAAGACCTCCAGATATCCGCAGGGTCTCACTTCCCATTAGTTTTGATCCAAGTTAGTCTCCTTAGTACCCCCAAAGACATGGGCCAAAGACCCCAGTTAAACCTCTGGCACTAAAATGCATTAGAAACCATTAAAGGTCTTCTGAGGGAACTACTGAATTATTATGACTAAAGGCTTCTCATGGGTTGTTAAGTTCAAGAATCAAAACAGAACTCCCATCTCTAAATTCACAATAACCAGTGCTCCGATGTTGAAAGTATGCATATTACGGGTTGTTGCATGTTCTCATTTAGAGATCTCTTTCTGGTTTCTCTCAAACCTGAGGCACCAAGAGGATTTCTCAAGTTAAATGCTTCCGTCTTTTGAGGATACATAATTGAATTCTGCATGTATCCTGACCACCTAGCAACATAGTCCTTACTGGGAACTATCATCATGTGGCTCAGAAGGGCAATCCAGACACTCACTTACTTGCATTTTTTGTTATTTTGACTTTGTGGCCTAAGTGAATCTGCTTATTTCCATTCCTATAATTTATTGGAAGTCAGGCATGAACACTGTCAATAAACACACAGACTGACAATAGAGGTACTGTACATTTGACACAGGTTTTATAGTGCTTTATTCGGAACATTATTTAGGTAAACAAGTACTGAACATATGCAGCAGGCAGTCTTTAGATAGAAATTAAATCTGATTACCATAATCTCATGTGGAATTTGAAGACTAGTAATTAAAATGTTAATTTCACTCAAGTTGAAGTCCTTATTTCTTTCTCATGCTTCACATTAAGTGATTGTAAGGAGTTTCCTTAATGCTGAATCCAGAGCTAGAAATGGCAGGTAATCTGTGCATGAAAAGTGTGGCACTTCCAGTATTAATCCAACTGTGTTCTATCCTTGATTTGAATAATGTTCTTCTCCTTAGGATATATACAACAAGGTTCCTCGTAGCTGCAGTGAACTTGTCCCATTTTCCATGTCTGAAGGGAAAGAGTCACTTAGCAGAGTTCAACCTCCCCAGTCTGAGAACTTCACGCTGAAGAGTCTTCAGGGGACACGTACTGTCCCTACGACTTTTGCCTCTGGTGTCCATAGGCCTCAGTGCGGCTGCTGTTTCACAGATGCAAATCCTGATGGCAGCCTGAACTGTTGTAGTTATGCTGCAGAACTTGTCCTGTTCTTCAGTGGCTGCTGGCAGGGTCTGGTAGGGCACCCTGGACCACCAGAGTGTGGCTAGGTACAGGGGGAGAGCTATCACACCACATGTCCACATTTCTCCTTTTAGGCATTAGGAATCCAGTGTGTGAGTCACGAGGGAGAGAGGTTTCACTAGGGAGCAGGAAAGCAGCTTCACTCCTAGAGCCCTTTCCAGCTCCTGGACTATCTTAAATCAGGCTCTCACTTCATTTAGGGAAAAAAGTGTCACAGAGGAACAAAATATTCTTGTTGCTGAAGCTGGGATACTTCTCAATAAAATACGGTGTGTTCTTCACAGTGGAAATTATTCCGCTAAAGGGGAGGAAACAAAAGGAGAGAAGCTAGTTCTGCTGCATATGTGGAGTACACTGTATTACTCAGCCAATATATGAACCTCTTAGATTTCCTTTCAAAGGCGATAGTCGGGAAGAAAAGCTTTACAGGAGTGTGCACCACCACAAATGTAATTGTGCTTTTTTTGTAATGAACATGCCCCGCCTAAGGAGAACAGAATCGGCCTGAAAGAATCACGTTGCGAGTTTTGTTGTGTCTAAACAAAAAGATAAATGGATGGTCAGCTTTAAATTCATCTTTGTGTTGCAGAATCCGATATCCAGGTACCTCTCGGGAGTCGCCACCTTGTTCGTTTACTTCCAAGGAGACTTTATGGATGATCTTTGACACAACCACACCTTTTGTCTCACACATCTCAGAGAAATCTGATGCACTTTCATTGAAGATATTTGTCATTCCCAGGCTTTCCAGAAGTGGCTTCAGGTCATAGTCACCTTCCACACTAAACTTTGGAAGAAATACATTCACTTTGGTGTTGGCCATCATGCTGGGATTCGTCCACTGTAATAATGTCTCAGGGGTCAGTGCCTTTTCCAGCTGAAAATATAAACAAACAAAGGAAATTAGTGACCAGTCCGAGGAAAGTGAAAGGAGAAAAAAAAAGACCATTCCTGAACTTCTCACTCCTATCAAGCCTCCAAAAAATAAAGTCCAAAGGCAATTTTTGTTTTTGCATTCACAACCATAGCATTCAGGCTTAACGTACTCTCAGTTACATTGATTCAAGCATGATTTAATCCATAGGACAGGCCTCTGGAGCAACTCTTCTGCATGTGCATGCTCTGGCAAGCTTTTGATAAGCAATCACCTCAAGGACCATATGAAGGAACCTGAGGAAGACAGTCTCTACCCAGGTTATACCTGGCCAACTGGCAGAGATCCAAAAGTCTTTATTCCTGACCCTACACAGTAATGAAATTGCTGGTATTTAGGATACAAAATCCAAATCCAGAGCCTGTCTCAATCAAACATGCAGCTGTTCAAGCAATTTTTTTTTTAAGCTGGAAAGGGAGGAGGCAGAATGTGGGGCCACAATAAATTGGTATCAGGAAAGGCCTCACTTGCATTTTATGATGGGTGTGTTCTGTAATTTACTCCAACATATAAAAGTATCTTACAGCTGCAAAGACAGATTCCTCCTGCCTTTAAAATTTGTGGCCAGTTGCAGCAAATTACAAAGGAGACTTGAGTGATCATGAGTCTTTTAATCCTTAAATAACTCTACTATTAATTAATATTATTAATTACTTAGTCCTTAATAAACTTTGAATAGGGGTGAAAGTATGTTGTAAAATTTTCATAGAGAAATGACATAAGAAATTGTTGATCTTAAGGAAATACCTTATTAATATTCACATTTATGTGTAATTATAATAAAATAATGGCTCATTTCCAGGCACCACTGCTCAAAATTATAACTTGGAGAAGTGTAAGACCTTAGCAAAATAAATCATGGACACATGTCAATTGAAAAAAAATAAGGATACCAGAAATAAGGGCTCCTTCTGCACTTTACACTGCCTTCTGTGCACTCCCTATCTAGAGCAAAGCCTCATGTACAACCTCACACTGGACACAGTGAAAACGATGATGCCACAAATATGAGAGGAGGAACAGAGAAGCAGTATGAGATGGTAAATTCACAGGAAAGTTACTTTTTGTTTCCTTATGCATTGTTTCTAAATAACAAAAACTTTCCATAAACATATGGCATTACATGGGCTGTTTCCAAGGGAAGTATCATAGCAATTCTATTTTTTTCTCTCACCTTCTCCAAGCCAGTGGTCTCATCTTCAATCTCTTTTGGCAGGAGAATGAGCATGCTTATGTGTTTGTTAAGGCATGGGAGCTCAAGGATGGCAACATTTAAATCTTTTACATAGCCCAGGCAAAAAGTAGCTTCCAGATTCATCATCTGCACTGGTTTGGTTTCAGTCTGCAAAACAGAGAGGAAACAATCTATCATTCCTTTTAATTCACAGATAAGATGATGACAGAGGAAAGTTTGTAAGCTTGCATGGAACTGATACATTAAGTTACCACCAGAGAATTCGTTGGCTTTCACAGGTAATGAAAGCAGCAGTGAGAGCTGGCTTTTTTACAGTAGGCAGCTTTCCAAAGAAAAGTGGAACAGAATTCTACTTAATACAATAGCAACATATGGGGTATGTGCCTTAAAAGAGCAATTTATCTAATACTGGTGGCACTTCATGCCTTTTCACTGATAGTTTCACTGGTAGTTTCACTACCGACTACACTGTCTACAGGGCGTTGTAATGCTAGCAAGGGTCAAGCACTGAGCACAGCTCAACAGTGAAGGTCAACCTGTTCATTCCAATAATTGATATTTTGGTTCAGGAGTTGAAACAGAATCAGAAGAAATTTCAGGCTTACCTAAATCTCTAAGTCTTTGCTTTTGAGTGAAACGAAACAGAACAGAACAAAACATTTTATTTCATAGGGAAGACTTTAAAACTGTTCTGTCCACATGAAAATGTTCAAAATTCAAATTCAGTAGAAAAATGTTACTTTAGGGGGAAAAAATCTTGAGATGTTTCACTTAAAAATTTTAGTGTTGATTGTGTGATTTTAAAAACTTTTTTAGCTGAAACTATTGTCTGATGAGGTCAATTATGAATATGTTCAGTGAACCTGAAACTCTGACTTTGCTTATGCATGTCTATATGTATGTGTGTGTATATTTGGAATATAATCTCTTTATCTCACAAATGTTGTGCAGCTTTATGTCTTGGCTGTAAGTTGTTTGATTGCAATATTCATCACTGGTCACAGACTCCTGAATGCACCAGCCACAGGTGCTGCTCCCACTTGGACCTCATGGCTCAGCAGGACAGACATGCAGGGAGGGAGCTGCAGCCCTGAGCCTGACTGGAGAGAGGGAGACTGATGGAATGACATCTCTGAAGAGGAAAACACAGGGCCAGGCACTTAAGGGATGTAGTCAAAGAGGTGACACAACTGTTCACATTTCATACCAGCTCAAGAAATGCAATGTGCTTCACATCTGCTGGTGTTTGGATGCAGCCTCTGGTACCTGCAAGTTTCCAATCTCTTGGAAAAAGCTACCCATGAGAATTTGCATTTTGGCTGCTTCTGACCACTTGTACTCAGCTCACGTTGTCTAAACCTACTCCCAGGACAGTCTGGGATCCTTGCAACACCATGTAAGATTAGATAGAGTCTAAGAATGCCACAGTAATACGTATTTCTCATTTTCTCTTCTTGGGATTTCCTTAGCTCAAAGTTTGAATTTTCATGAGCAGAAGTAGTACTTTTTTTTTTTTTTTTTTTTTTTAGGAACATACCTTGTTGACTTTAAAAGGACATTCTTTGATCTCTGCCTCTGGGAACTTCTTCATCCAGTTTGTGACAAAATAAGCTGCATTAACTAGAAGGATCTGAGTCTTATCACTTACACTATCCTCATTCAAAACATTCTCCATTTTTCCTGTGAACAGATTTAAGATAGTTGTTAATACAACAATACATTAGCAGTATATCAATTGTTTTAAGTGAATATGGTAACATTTCACTAAAAACGTGAACTAAACATGTTTGTGTCCTGCATCTCACAGATAAAAGATTTTCTTTCTAATGGAAAATTACAAAAAGGACCACTTACTTAAAATTGCAGCTTAATTTTTGATGTGGGGTTTGGGATCAAGGCAGATCTTCTAAATGACATGTTTTGTTGGTTTATATCGCATGTAATCAAATCTACATCTCCTGCTTTTTTTCAGTACCTTAAAGAAGATGCTGAGTTTTCAGTGAAATTCAACAGGCTTAAGTGAAAAAACACTTTGTCATTTAGAGAGCAAGGCTTGAAGGGAAGTTTCAAATCAGCAGCTACTCTTTTCTAGATTGATACACAAGAATAAAATAACCAAGATAACAAAAAATGCTGCTCTGATTACAGTTAATATCCAAATACCACTACAGACTTCAAAAGAGGATGTAAATGTCATGACCCACTCAGAGATCTCTGTTTTAGACCTGTTCAAGCACTGCCATAAACGACCCTGAATTCAGAGCACTGGGAAGGCAAATCCTGTCCTGGAGCTGCACGCGCAGGGCCAGGTGCTTCCCCACGGGCACCTGTGCCAGCCTGGGAAGGACCAGGCTCCTGCACGGTGTTTCCACATTTGCACCACACGAGGGCAACAGGTGGCAACCAACCCCAGGGCCACCTCTGCCAGGCTTCCACGAGATGGCAAATGAGAGACCCACATCTGCTGGTGGCACCCTTGATGGCAAAAGCAGCTGAGATGTTAACTAGCAGCCTGAAACTCAGAGTCCAATGAGAACTTCCCATTACAATGAAGCTTTTAAAGGAATTAGAGGGTTTGATGTTTTGGTTTTACATGTTGTGATGCCTCCACAGCCAGGACCTGTCATTCTCCCAGACCATCCTGCTGCAGTCAGATGTAAGCAGCTTTCCCCAAGGCTAATGCAAGGTCAGTCTCACATTTTGACCTTCAGAAGTGCTGCACCAGTAAGTCAGCACTGCTAATCCTCATAAATCCAAATAGCAGGCCTAGTCTTCTTTCACTATGTATTTACTCCTAAAGAGGTGTCACAAGGATAAGGATCTTTCTCCAAAGAGGCAAACAGCATCCCCAAGGTTAACCCGTACCCACCATCAGTCAGCTCTGAAAGGGATTTGTTGATCTTTTCTCGGGTTTCCTCGGTTTTTTCTTTGAACTCCACTAATTCCAGTTCAGATGGAAAAGGTCTCTTTGTGGAGTTGACAAAGTCCTGAAAGACACAAGTAACTAGTCATTCTTGGTTAAGTGCCATTGAGTAGTTGAGGAGTTAATTAATATTTGAGGAAAGGCATTCAGTAACTGCAGAAGACAACAAGGACGTACACCTGCATCCAGCACATCGCTCCCAAGGTCCCCTTCAGACCAGTGGTGCTACATCAGCAGTTGAGTAACTTTGATATTGCAGGAGTGACCATGTTGCCAGAGTCTACAGCATAAAACAACCCTCAGTCCAGGCCTGAGCAAGACTGACATAGAGGCCACAGTCTGCTCCCATCATGTCTGTCCTCAGCAGGGAAGACACTTATTGCTCTGGGCCCTGGCCTTTGCTGTAGCAGAGGCTGAACAGCAGATGATCTGATCACAGCATCACTGCAGCATGTTGAGTTTCCTGAAGCACCTCTTTTAGGCCTTGCTTGGGACTACTCAGAGATAACTTTGGGTGGAAAAACCCAACACACACAGCATTCTTCTCATTTTTTTGCAAGGCTCATAAGTTAAAAGCCCAAACACCACCTCCTTTGCTTGTGTTGCTTCAGTAGTCAGGCTTCTGCATTCTCAGGCAGATTAAGAAAACTGAAGCTTATGCAGTAATTACTTGGGTGTGTGAACTGGACACACACTTTCACCACCAATTTTTTTTATACTCATTTTCACTCATGCTTGCAATGCAGAGCCTTTGATGTGGCATAGAAGTTACGTTGCATTCAAAACCAAACTTGCTACTGACCTAAAGCATATTAATGAAAGAATGAAAAGGGATGTAAGAGTTGCACAGCTTGGGGTCAAGCAGCAGACTCATCTATCCTCCTACAAACCTTTATGGCAGCAGACAATATTATGCTGTTTATCATTTGAGTCCAGTCAACCAACAGCCAAAAGTACAAGAATTAATTTTAAATAACATTGCAGTCTGACACCATAACCCATCGACATGATGGCCAAGTAATTTATAACACCAGGGTTTTCCTGCAGTACTTACTGTGGTGGGATTGAGAGACTTGTCTACAAAGACTCGTTTAACCATTTTCAGTGCAAAGAAAGAGCTGAGTTTGGAAACATCTGAAGTTATTGTTTGAAACCCAAAAGAAACATCTTTGACATCTTGTAAATGGAGCACCTGTTAAATGAACATGATAAAACACTAAGCATCTTTTTTATTATTATTTTCTAAACATTCCTAACAGCTAAGCAAAAAATGTTAGTTTGTGACCAGAGCTGTTGCTTTTTATATTTGAGCCAATGACACAGCCTCTCACTGTTATTACTCAAAAATCATTTATGTATTTGACATGCTCACATAAATCTAAAAACCTGATCCTACCAGAACTTTCACCAAATGCATTTCTTTCCTCTGAGCAATCCAAAGAAACCAATAGAGCTGTTAGTGCTGGTGATGTGACTTAGTCAACTAAAACTCCATAGTACGGAGTCATAACGTTTTTGTCAAACTTAGATTCCCACCCAAAATCCTGAAGCTTTTAAGACAGATACATGAGGATCCCAGATAATCTCCTTTCTAGAACTGGACTATGCCTTTAAAAATGCTTGACAGATCAGCAAGTTTTCTGACTGCTGTGACTAATACATGACATCACATGAAATTTCAGCAAAAAACTGATCAGATAAAGATAGCTGTGTTTGGTTTTGTAGACAGGGTATGACCATGGGTAGAGCTGCTGACCCACACATGGACACCTCCCAGCTCCTGGGAACAACAAGTCCAGTTTAGGAAATATTGGGGTAATGATGCCTTTGTTTGAAAAAAACCCTATAAATATGAATTAAACTTCTAATGCCTACTTATTACAGGCTCTTTTATGGAGGCTGTTTCATTACAGGAAGCCTGTCCAACCCTCCTCACCTGCCTCAAATTCTCTTATGAGGCACAGCAGGCACTTGTGGCCTTCTTTTCCTTTTGTACATCACTACTGCTCTTTCTTCCAGAACACATCACATCTTGACAGACAAAATTGCTGCTCTGCCTTAGTCACGCTTCCATATCCTCCCCTCTCCTTGCTCAGTGGGAGTAGAAGGAAATAAACTCCCATTACAGCAGCAGCACAGCAGTCATAGCCAACTCCAAGTCCATCTCCTTAGAAACAACTTTCTCAACTTATTTCCTTTTCCTCCAACACTTTATTTCTTTGCATGTTAACTGCAGAAAGCCTCTGTGCCTGAGAACTAGGTTGGAGGAGAAAGCTACTGCAGCTTCTCTACCTGGGAGAATTTTTGGCACAAGTTTGTTGACTGATGTTCCAGAGTACAGCTGCTAGTCTGACTCCTTTTGTATCTAGTATTTAAAACCCAGGCACAAACTCAAGGGAAGGCAGAAGCTAGAAGAGACATGGAAAATAGGAGATATTACACTTAAAAGCATACCAAGGTCTCCTTAGCATCTGTAGTCAGCACTTTTTAAATACCACTGGAGAAATATGAAACACAAGTGCGCTTGTGTAACAGAGCTCCGCTTGTGGATGCGCAGGTTAACTTGTTATTATGGAATGGTTCAAAGCAAATTGCAGACACAAGTGAAAGCAAAATGAGGGCAGGGTAGTATTTTTAACTTTCCCACCAGAAAGACAACGCTTGAATTTTGAAATGGTAAGGGAGCTTCAGGGTACCATTTAAATTTAAATTTTAATTCTTTTTTTTAAATACTGTTCGGAAAAATGTGCAGTGCTTACAAGATTGGGTAGGGTCTGGAGCAACCTGGTCTAGTGGAAGATGTCCCTGCCTGTGGCAAGGGGATTTAAGGTCCCTTCCCACAGAAACCATTCTATGATTCTATGACTTTCATGGACATATTGCTGTGCAGCTCTGTGAACAGCACAAGACTCCCTGTAATCTGTGGAATAAGTAGGGGCACAGAAGGCTGTGCTCAGGGGTACTTTCAGTGAATGAGAAATTACATGGAGGAATTTCCAAAGGAGGGAAAATACATTCTAATATATAGAGAGTCTTTCAGAGCCAGGTGATAATCAGCATACAAATGCATACATAATTTGCATTTCATGCACCTTTAGGTAACTGCAGAAACCATGGGGACCCTCACTGGGATTAAAAGGATCCAGCTCGATCTCTGCTTACGCAGAGGCAGCAGACAAGGCTGGAGGGCTGACTCCCTGCACCAAAGGATGAGCTCCATAAACTGATTAAATCATGACTGCCATGCTCGATCATGATGCTGGAAACTCCTTGAACATCATGAGCCGCTTGAAAGGAGAAACATAGATGAAATTGTGCCCCTTCTACTGCATCCATCTCCTCTTCACAGTATTGTGAGAGAAAGGGGAAAAGTCAGTGACAGGGCTGCTACACATACTTGCTGCTGACAGCAATGGCAGAATCATTTTCAATTCTATAAAGTTTAAGCATTCTTGAATAATGAAAAAACAGTTACCTAGAAAATGCAGTGATCTGGACAGTGACTACACTAAAAGGAAAGAAGGTTTTAATGCATCTGTAAGGACCCTGCTATGTCCACTTCCAACTTACATATGCCTGAAAAGATTTTTCTTTAGGACAGAGTTTCAGCCTTTTGTTGTGCAGGGCCATGGAGTGTGGAACCTTTCAAGAAATTCAGATGGATGATTTGAAGTCTGTCTTACAAGGGAACCAGACATCCAGGAGAATGTCAACAAGAGTTAATAAGAAAGACACCTACAAGAGCCATACAATTTTGCAGGCACAGAACAGGTTGCTGGCAGCTTACCTGTTTCATCTGGTCTGCAGTATCACCTTTTGTAGCTTTATATGCCAGAGCCAGAGACGTTGAGGTACACAGTGGGGAAAAAATAATGTTAGCTGTTTTGTCCTTCTCACATAGCTTTTTGAACATATCAACTGCAAAGGCAGTGTTCGCTAGTTGCAGAGCGTCCATTGTCATCCTGAAATGGAAAAGAGAAAAGAGAGATGACTCAGGCTGTAACTCTAGTTCCTGCTTTGGTGGGGCTGGGTCAGAGCACCGAAAGAGGCTGGCACCAGTATCTGGACTGGATATCTTGAATTTTCAGGATAGAGGAGAGGAGAGGAGAGGAGAGGTTCAGTAATATCCATCATTTTCAAGTGACAGCAGGCAATGCCACATGTTACGTAGAGCCAGTACTATCAGAAGCACTTGACAAAATCTCTGTGGGTCAAGGTGATCCATACACACTGAGTCAAACTGGATCACATATGAATTTAATCTGTTTTTAATTGATACTCTTAAAATGTGCCAACTCAGGTGGTAATTCGCCTACACTCTGGGCTCTCCTGGCTCTCAGACAGGTCCTTAATGGTCCCATAACTTCTCCATCTTGCTTCATGGCTAATTGTCCATTAGACCTTTAGCTTTGGTACATGTCCATCCTCTGGGGGTCGATTATCCCTGGCCTTGCTAGAAGTCTCCAGAAAGCTGTCTGGTCCTGTGCATTGAGATTATTTTACAAACTTAAAGTAGGCCTTCTAAAAAATACCACTGTGTGCCCACCCATCACTTACACTGTTTTAACTCAAAGGTCTTCCTAGCCACTTTGAGTAACTGCAGTTGCCACAGGGCTGTTACATGACCTGTGCAATCAGGAAAGGCAAGGCACAGTTGCTGCTGACCATGCTGTGGGAAAGCCAGAGACTATTCCCATCTCCCAGGCTGCTTTCACATACCCAAAGTTGCACTTTAGTATAAGCACATCTGTGTAGATTCAAGCCAAGAAGGGTGAACCCCAGAATTTCAGTCAATAGCACAAGTTTGGCTTTAGACCAGCAATCACACAGAAGAAGACCGCTTTGGAATAGTGGAGTTGACAGTACTATGCCCCCAATACCCTGTATCCCTGAAAAAGAGGAAACTGTTAAAACTGGTGCTAAACAGCTCCATCAAAGCTATTGACAGAGACAAAAAGGAAGTGAAAAGTTTCGCATGTGTTATGCTGCCCAAATGTAGCTGAACATCTGACACCATTGTACAGACACACTCTAGAGCAGCTGTGGTACTTGACAGGAGTAACGACTTCCAAATAATTTGTGGTAGTTATACATTTTTATAACTATTTTTTTGTGGGAGTAACAGAATGGGCACGTAATTTGCCCACAGCACAGTAGAGAAAGCACTTTGATTTACTCATAAGACCTGTTTGACTACAGAAGGCCTTTTACAAAATAAATGTCTTTATTTTTATTTTAATTAACTTATACATGTTCTTGGACCTATTAGGTAAGTCAATTGTTTCACTTGGCAACTAGTTTGTTTTGGGCTAAAAGACAATGTATAAAAGGTTAGTGAAATGCACGGCATTTAATCAAGTTTAAAAAAATACATACTGGCATTAAACCAAGGCTTTTTAAGTCAGAGTTTGAAAAGCACACCTAACCAGTCCTGAACTCTTGGAAAATGTTCTGACTGTTGGTATTAGCAACAAAGTGTTTGCTAACAAATCCCCTCCCACTGGGGGAAGACAAAACCAAAACAAAACAAGAAAAAGGACTTGTCTTGAAGACAGCAAACATTGAAGATATTTCACTGGAGAAACTTATCCCCACGTGAAAATACAGAGGAGTATGCTTTGCAACATCCAGAGGTTTTGTCAGACTCGGAATTCAGAATGGGTCTGGCTGGACTTGTCTCTTCCAGTACTCTGGCAGTCACTGGCAGCTGCTTGGTAAAGAGAATTTTCCATGGGAGATTCCATTTTACAGCATCAGCAGGCATCGAGCTGATGTCACAACGAGGTTCAGGAAACATCTCAGAGATCTTATGGGTGTAAAGAGAGGACCAAGTGCCAGCCTAGCACTGCAACCACCCACCTCGCTTACGTAGACACAATTTCTCTGGCATGAAAGCAACTAATTACCAGAAAAGTCGAGCTTGCCAGCAGCCATGGGCTCAGCACACACCTTGAGGGAGGAGAGCTTTAGGCAGGACAGTGGCAAAAGACAGAACAAGTTTGAAGGACTGAGAATGCTGATGAGGCAGTATCTTGGAACAACGGGGCAAAGAAGCAAACATAAAATCATTCCTTTAAATGCCTCCCTGCAGCTGCTCATCACAAATGTGCTCTTATGTGCCTGTGCATGTCTTAAATAAATTCCTCTGCACAGGCTACCTACCTTATCTTTGCCATTAACTCAACCATTCTCGCACAGACACACAATGCACTCCTATACTGTGTCTGCTTCTCAATCTCTCTCTCTGCCCCACCCCACACCACCCCCCAAAACTGAAGATTTGGGGCAAGTACTAACTTCACAGGCATTTCTTACTGAGGAACTGGTGGAAAATTACCCAGGGAACCAAGAATGCATCATTCAGTAAACACCTACCACCCCCAAAAAGACAAATAATACAAGAAAATCTCATGAGTCATGCAGTACACCTGAAAAACATTTAATTTGGAGTTTAATTTAATTTTAATGGAGTATATTATTTAGTATTAGCTGGCATGGTATTATTCTATTCAGGCCTCTGGATCTTCCTTACAAGCAAAAATCAATATGAAATCATAACCAATTAAAAATACCCCTTGATCCTTTCTGGTTTAATGTTAACTTTGAGATGTAGATGCACTACCAATTTTCACTTCCTTGGGTTGCAAGACATTCAGAGTAAGAAAATAAAATAGGAAATTTTACATAATTGAATTAAATTCTTCTTCCTTATGCCAGTTAAAAGCTGTACCACGGCTTAAAAATTTCTCTGGCCTCATGAGCAACTCTCATACTACTCATGTTGGATGATTTTTTATAAAGCTTCGATGTTTCTTTTCAGTGAGAAAAACAAAAGGTATTTCATGGTGAACCTTTTATGTACCTTTGTTCACCCAGTAACTGCTGCTACTCTCAAGGCTTCTTTGGAGGAAAGTGAAACTGTTTCTGGTAGTGGCAAAGCTCTCCATTCTAATTTCTTCATTTTAACGCTACTATTGAAATAAGGACCATTCAAGGCATTTTGTTGGGGGAGAAGAAGCTCACTTGCACTCTTGACCTTGAATTATTGGCTGAATAACATCTATTCCACCATCTTTTTTCAACTGGTCAGTCAGTTTTTTATTCTCCATTTATTAATTACTATTCTATTATATTAATTATATTACATTTAAGAGCTTACAACATTCATATTACTGAAAAGAATTTACAGTATTAAATACTAAAAAATCTTAAATCTCTTCAAACCCTTGAGCACCCCAAGCCTCGCAAGTCCAGTAAAGCCAGTTGAGAAGGGTTGAGGCTCCCAGTGAGAGGAAACCCCATTAGCTGCCCATTAACAGTCTCAGAAATCAAACATAGCTCCTGAGTCAGTAATCACAGGGAACCCTTAAACAGGGAGGAGTCAAAAAACTGAAAATGAAATTTTAAAAAGGCCTGCTGCATGGATTCTTATTGGGTCCCTCCTTTCCCAGGAAAGCAGACTATCAGCTATTCCAGAAAGGCTTGCAGCACTGGGGCGTCTTCTAAGCACTTGGAGCTTGCAATCCACCCAACTTTATTCAAATCTCTGACTGTCACAGTGTGAAAGAAAAATTTTCAGATACAGAACAGAGCTGAAAGGCTATGGAACCAGTTCAGGAAAACTTGATTTAAACTTGTTTGTTGGTATAAGATACCGTTTTTTCTTAGTCACTCTTGGATTCATCAACAATTACAACAAACCCCCTCCTCCCCCAAAAAAAAAACCAAAAAACAGGGAGGCTTTTTTTACTATCTGCTTACTAAGGGAAAATCTAAATATAACTTACATTTAAAAATATAATCACAAGAATAGCAACATCTGTGTGCAAATGTCTGACAAGTCAAGTTAGTGGTACGGCAGGAATAATCCGATGAAGCACAACCAAGTATTTATTTTATTCTTGTCTTGGTTAAGCAGTCTTTCCAGGAGAAGGCTCTGTGGCAGATAAAGCATAGACAATGCTGGCCATCCAGTCCTGGGGGGTATATTTGGTTTATATCTCAGGAGCTGTGAGTGCCAGCTCTGTAGTCTCTCCAGTCCAAACAAAATTCCAAGAGGATGAATTATATAAAACAACCCACATGCAAATCTCACAAGTGAGGCATTAATATTGAAATTAGATCAAGAGTTTAACATGACCCTGCTTCAGCTCTTACTCAGCATACACGATACAAAGGAAATAAAAGATTTATGTGAGTGTTTTCTTCTTCTACAGAAATGACAACTCTCCACCTGGCAAATTACCTGGATAAAAAACCAAGGACACAATTTCATCTGAACAGACATTGAGGAATGCAAGACATCAGACTGATGTAGGACCAGAGCATCTCATATGGTTGAGGGAAAAGCACCGTCAGCAACAGAGCGGGGAAAGTCACTCCAGGAAAGAAAGAGAAATAAGCCACTGCAATATCTTTGTTGTACTTCAACAGCCAATGGACTGTTCAAACTAAACGGTGGCACTGAAAATAAATTTGTAATTACTAGGCCTAAGCTCCTGTCCTTCACTTAAAACAAGTGCAGATTAGCCACTTGGTTAATAACTCAGAGCAAACAGAGCAGAGAATACACACCTCAGAAAATGAGAGGAGTATTCCTTTCTAACAGAGGCTTACAAACCAACCTAAATCCTACTTTGGCACATAGAGGATTTTCATGGCATCACACACAATCTGCTTTTTCTGATATAGGAATAGCCATTTGCAATCAACCACCATATTTTAATAATTCCTAATGCCCTTGCTGTCTTGCCTGCCAGATCTTATTCACTGCTTCCAATGAATCTTTCCGAAAAGAAAGAAATTTAGCATAGCAATTGCAGCAGTTTTGAAATGAAACCAAAACAGTGTTGTTTGGGAAAGCAAAAAAGCTTATTTAATTTCACACATACATTTTTTGTATAAATTTCCTTATCCCACTCCCTCCATGCAATTATGTTTCACAGCCAAGATTTGTTAACTATTAGCTCAGCATAAATTAAAGTATCAGAGAAAGAAAAAAACCTGCAACTTACTTTGCAAGGCTATAATCCTGGTAAACGAATCAATGAAGTGAGCACAGCACGAAGAACCAGCTGCCCGTGCTGAAACCTTGCTGAGCAGAAGACTCTGTTACTTGCCTACTCATTGACACCACTCCCACTTTCCCAACCTCAATTTGTGCACACACACACTCCCTCTCACTCTCGCTTTTTTTCTCCCCTCCCTTAATCATTCTTCGTGGCAACTCCTACATCGGAGGAGCAAAATGATTCACACCAGAGCTGTCTTTGCCTGCCCAGCCACTGAAGACAACAACAAGCTCTGGCAGGAAAGAGCAGCCCTGTGTGTTGCCTTCAGCAAGCGCAGTACAAAAGGCACCAGACAAGAACGAACGAAGGAGTGAATGCAGGCGTTGATGGGCAACTAAAAGATCTTCTCAGCAAAACCAGCACTCCAAGAAACTCCAATTGGGATTACCGCTATTTGCAGAAAAAGTGCAATTGTGAAAAAGAGACCCAAAAGAAAGCCAAAACACGTAGAAGTTTGTGGCTGGGCACTTTGCATCTGTATATGCATTAACAGTATCCTAACTCTGCCTACGAGGCATATTGTGTGTGTTTGGGTGCCTAAAAAGCCCAAGGTCAAACTGGAGTTAATGCTCAATGCTCAAAGGAAAACATCTTGTTGAAGTAAAGCAAAGCTCCCTCCCATAACCAGCCAGGTGCTTTGCAAGGGAGCAGCCTTCCCTGCTGCCAGCTGTCCCCAGAAGTGGTAGGGGAACAGAAAATCCCACCTCTTCACTTCCAGAATGGGCACCACTGGGCTCATGCAAATACAGCCCACCTTAGTACCAATGACCATGACAGGGTGGGAAAAGAAAGAGACAGGGAGAGGTGCCAGTGCAGCCCATCAGGTCTATTTTCTGTAATTTGGAAGACGTATGCAATCCTTACCAAGTCCTGCCCCTGCTCCACACAATTCCCTGGCTGGGCAGCCGAGCTGTCCACAGCGGACAGCACCAGTAAGTATCCCCTGGGAGGCCATGGCTGCCCCTCAGTGCCCATGAGGAAATGGCCCCACACCACAGGCACAGCTCAGGTTCACACCTCAGTAACCCCAGCTGGCCCTGCATATTTTTAGACTACAAAAAGCATAAGGAAGATAATTTAATTTGCTTTCAGGTTTGAAGTGCTGGTGTGCCCAGCTGCCCAAATGAAAGGGGTAGGACACCAAAGGATGCATTTTCACCAGCATGGTACTCCCTTGGTGACAGTGGGAATCGGGGAGATGGTATCTCCTTCTGGAATGACATGTTTCTGTGTTGCTTTGAGCATAAATCAGGCCACACCACAGCATCCTGATTGGTCCTACCCATGTATCCTTCCAAAAGGCTCCTAAGCTCTTATTACCCAAATGATTTTTTTTTCTGTGATGCAGATGGAGTTCACCTTCCATCACTGCCAGACAGCAAATTTAAAATTCATATCCTTCTCCATAACTGAATTCATAACAAAGACAGGGTGTGGATATGTTTAGGCAGATAAAATAAGACACAGGCCAGCTGGCTAAACTGTGCCATCTGGGACATCATTGTTATGTATCTAATTAAGCTTTCTGTAAGAGAAATGTTTATGAAAATACACGATAATTTTGGCTGCCAGACTCTTCTCAGATGTCTGCAGGTAATCTAAAGCCAAGTGCTGTCATTTCTGCAGAAGCAAACCTTTTTTCAGACCCAGGTCTAACAAGTATGGCCACTGTGAAGTGGCTCAGGAGCTTCTGGATAAGTTGCGGGGAGGTGGACAACAGGCAGACTGCCTTCATAGAGACAGCACAACTCACAAGATCCATTTCCTTCTTACTGATAGGCAGGAAATACAGCTATAAGTATGTGCCTCAAAGGGCTGGACAGTGGAAAAGGGAAAGGGTTCTGCATTGCCAAGATGGAGGTGTGTAAATGTCACACTTCACTGGGAAACTGCTCTGCGATGGCTGAGATCTGGCACTATGATGCAGTGCAGAATCCTCCAGGCTGACCCAGTTAGTTCTGAGAAATTAATTAATTCTGATCATGGTGCCATGAAACTAGTAATTACTCCTGCAATTGTTATGCTTCAAGTGAAGAAGTACGCTGGCTCTGGTAACTGAGTGACTCATGGGGCAGTTTTGCTTCCCCTAAGAAAGGAGAGTTTGGGCTCACTTGCTCTTGGAGGCAGTGTTAAAATAACTGTGACTTCCTGCTACCTACTTACTCAGATTTATGAGAAGTGCTGGTATATAACTGGGTGTTACTTACACTCCAACAACGAAGATGTGTAAAAGCAGAAGATGGTAATTTGAAAAGGAAGAAGATGCTGAACTCAGGCAGCTGAAGTCTGCACAGTACAAGAAGCAAAGCAGCTGTCCCTGTGTCCATGAACACTCTTCCTCAGTCTGACTGAATAACAACTACTTTTATCAGCATCCCCATGTCCTTCATTTACCTTTCACTAAATTAGATCTGTTCAGTTTAATCTCAAAGTATTTTCAACTCACACCGATTATGACCTATTTTTCTACCACCACAATAAAAAAAAAAAAACCCAAGGGTTTTTTCTTATTAAAAAAGAAAACAACTTTTAAGCCCCCTATGAATTAGACACCTCCTATCAAAAAAAAGGTAAAAAGAATAAGACAAAGAATAAGGTAGAAACAATGGGGATGTGACATGGAACACCTTGAATCCTAGTATGAAGCCTTTAACACAGACAAGTTACACTCTACTGGCAAAGTGAGCTATTGTCCTCACTCTTTCAGGTCTCAAGGAAAAATCCAAAGACGTGTCTGGATACTAGGATCCAGCACTTACATTTGTGTGCCTGCATCTCTGAACTGGCATGCCAGACACACTCTGTTGCAGAAGGGATGCAACCCACCAGGTGACTCTCCTGTTACTCAGCCTGCTCTCAGTCCTCACTCCCCTGGCTCTCCCTGCCACTCCCTCCTAGGAACACTGTTCCTACATGCTGCTGGAAAGGAAAAACACCAGCTGCCTTCTCCCCACTCTTCAAGCAAGCTCATTGTGGGGAGGGAATACTCTTGCTGCTCAATACAGCATAAAGAACTATTTCAATAATTTCAGAGGCTCAAAGTATCCACTGTAGTCCTTATTTTTCCTTCCCCCTAATCACTAATTCTTGGTGCATGTCTGATTGCAATTAATGCTGGCATATTTAGAAAACCACACAGGAAATAATCTACAAGTGGGACTGAATAATGAATAGAACAAAACTGGTGCACTCTTTCTATGCTTTCAATCATGAAAGGTCTTCTAAGCAAGTTAGAGATTTCACAATAAGCTTTGGATCTTGCAAGGAAACCAGCGGTAGCAGGTTATTTGTACACTTTTGTTTTGATTTAGTGGCCTACAGCTTTAACACAATTAGAAAAATTCAAAGGGTAAGAAAGACTGCAGTGTCTGTAAACAAGTATACACAGCAGAGCTTTTCATAGTTTTCACATAGCATGGGTCTACATTACTATTTAATAACAGGAATAAGCCATAGCCAAAGTATTTTTCATTTCATAAGAAATGCGAGTAAAAGGTGACATCAACCACAAGTTAATTTAAAATTAAAATAACATTACAATAACAGAGCATTAGTCTATGGTTCCATTAAGAGAGACATAAACTGAACAGCAACAAGCAGCCTAATTTTTTCCCTCCTAAGGCATCTTCACCAATACATGTAAAGGATGGTGTCACATAGCAACACGCTGAACCAACATGTATGGTAGCAAAATAGTTTTGTTTAGAGATCTCTGCTGACGTAGAAGTATTACTCACCAGTGGTTCCTTCTAATGACAGACAGGAAATTAATTTCTCATACTTTAATGCGCTCATTTTTGTGTTGGGTTTTTTGTTGTTTTTTTTTTTGGTGAGGCTCTTCTGAGCTCTTCTGAACAGGTATATGTTTCATTGGGGAAAAAAAATTGAAATAGGCAACCAAACAGCTGACAGATTTCAGTGAGAATAAGGCCTTTAATTTGCTCAACAGGAAATTAAGGACTGTATATGCTGAGATAAGGTTGTTGAAGATTTTACTACTTTCACTAAACATGTTGCTCCCAACACTTAGCACCAGGCATACTGCTTAGTGTAAATCAACTTAATAAAGACACGGATTTGACTGACTACTTGGAATAGCCTCACAACTTTGAACCCATCCTTGTGTGCACTGCTGGTTCAGGGTGCCATCTCATGGGGACAAAGATAATAGTCTTTTTCCTTTGTCACTGGTGCCCATTGTTACTGCCTCAGCTTCCTTCATCAGGCTGAATCTATGATTCAAAGCCATCTGCCCTGTTTTTGTTCCAGAAAAAATGCAAACACACTCACATTTGTTATGTTTTCTCAGTATTTTTTTTCATTTTAGTGATATTTTCAAATGTTTGAAGTGTCACTCTCTAGTATTGTTTAGTTGAAATCTCTTTACCACAGGAGTGCTGCTATTAGGAATGCTTTCCCTATACATCCACAATTTCTTGTACTTGATTATAGATTTGTGGAAGACCTCACTAGTGAATTATTGGCAGCATAATAATCCATCAGTAAATTCCAAACTGAGCATAGGAGCAATTTTAGAATTATCTGCCTTCAAATAGCAAAATAAAATCCATATGTGGACAAGATAGCTCTTGTCAACGTGGAAACTCTAAAGAGGGAGGAAATCACATTGACATAAGGTAAATTAGCAGAAGTATCTTTCCCAAAAGAAATAACGGGACCAAGCAGCTCCCTCCCTCAGACACCAAAGTAGTTTTAACTCAAGATTCAGCACATTCTGGAAGGGATTGCACGACCTTCATTGCTCACCATAGCAGATCTGGACTCTGACACACTGCTTCTCTTCCAGCTCTGTGTTTTTTGTACTATTCCCTTAAATGCCTCCTCATCAGTATAGAGGAAGGGGGAATGAGACTTGGGGAGTTCCCCCTCCTTTTTTATTATCCATTGTCATCTGTAGATGAGTCACTTTCTTCTGAAACCCAAGTAGTTAACTCTGTGTGATTAATCTGGATGAAGGCACATATTTTCCCAGGCTTGCTTAGTGCAGGTTTGCAGTCTGAATTTATGCATATTAAAGGAAAATAAAAGCTAAGAATTAATATTTGCTGAATATTTCACTGGAAATGGGTGCAACTTCATAGGCTGAATTTACTTCTCTTGTGTGTTTTCCGGGTAGGATGAAGGTCTTTGTTTATCCCTGCATGCAGCTAAGACGAGAGGTGAACATGTTAATTCTTGCTTCTCCAGGTGAAAGGCAGTCAAACCACCGTGTGGATTCTTACGCACAACTTGGAGAAACACACCCTGCACACTGTCTGTGTGATCAGTAAATTACAGAAGTTATACCTGCAAACCTAGCTTGACTCCCAGTTTTAAAATTTAGTCAAATAATTGGATAAATAATAGTCCAAAACTCCAGCTTATATAGAATGCAAACCTAGTGCCCATGAAAGTGAGGCAGCTATTCCCATAGCTGCTGTTGGGTTTTTCATTCTCCAGTCAGTTGATTCAACTCCTATGACCACTGACCCAGAACTGCAAGACCTGCGTCACAAAACATGTAGAAAAGAATATTATATTAGCCCATGATATGAAAAGTATAAAAATGCTGTAAATTGTGAGACTCAGTTACATATTTTACAAAAGAAAGTTCTAGGACCTGATAATAGAATTCTTCCTTTTTACTTTCCTACTTACATTTACCCAGGCAACAGGTCCACTGAAAAATAGTTTCCCGCAGTCCTTCTGAGATCTAATGGTCCCATTAAGCTCTATGGAAAAAATTCAGAGGATACTGCATGTATATTACAAGCTAATAAACTTACTAGCACAATAATATTAACATTTATATAAACAGGATTAGGGCATTAAATTTAGTAACACAAAAATGCAATAAGGTAAGATGTCATTACTCGTGTTAATGCAAATACTTCCCTATTTGTCTATCTAAGGCCAGCATTCAAAGTCCACTGCAAATATGGCTACTGACTTCAGTGGGTCTTGAGTAAAAAAGGCCAACAGACTTCCTAGAGACAATTGTATTGAAAGGTGTGGAAGCACTGTACATGTGGAAGCATTATAGACAGGTTATGCTAGAATAATAGCCTGGTTCCAAGAGCTTAAAACGAAAATTATTCTGCTAAGAGTGGCTTGCATCAAGAGAAGGTTAAATGACCTCTCTATCCAGTTTTTGCTCCTTTCCATACCTAATTAAAAGGCTTAGGGATTAATAAACAGGGATCCAGTAGGGAAATTCTAGCCCAGAAATCTAGTGCAGACTACACTGCAGTAGTTCACAGCTAGTCTAGTCCCAGACCAGCTCTCTTTCCCTTTATGACCTTAATGATTCCGACCACAAGCCGTTCAGTTATGTTGGAAACACTGCTCTCTACAGTCACACAGGCAAAGGTCACTTTGAATTTAGCATGAAAATAAAGTCTGGAAGCATCAGAGGCAGCCCATCAGTCTTAGAACTTACTCATGTAGATGAATCTCTGTTTTGCAACAGCCAAGTTCAGTTATTCTGCTGTATATTGGAATGGCAAAAGTTATTCCCCTGTCATCTATTTAGAAGAGTCTGGTAGTACTTTAAAAGGACCTACTGGGGCAAAACTGCTTTTATGCTTCTCCCTGCCTAACACAATTCAGATCTCTGGTACTCCGGCAACAGTAAACACTACAGACTTTCTATCGCATAGGAGATTCACGGAAAGAAAATCTGGGTCAACTCACAGTTTTGTGTCTTTTTTAAGACAGTGAGACACATGCTGTGACAACCAGCTGGCTTGAACCCTTTCATAACACAGGTTGTAGAACCTGATATACCAATTTTATAAGACCCATGATTTCTCTTTGGGTTACAGCATATATTTTTGAAAAACCTGGCAGTGATCAAAACAGACCCCCAGGTGATGAGAGCATCTAGAATATCCTTAGGAGTTGTTCCAATGATTCTACAGGTCATCAAAATTTTAAATGAAGGCAGTATGAAACAATCTAAAGTGCACAGTCCAAACTTTAACATTTCTAAACTCAAAGAAACATTTTCTGAGGAGCAATTTTTAAACTTTTAACAATGAAATCTCTGAGGTGAATAGGGATATATAAGGCTGTTAAGTCCTGTGACTATGAAAATGTTTCAAACAGAAACGCTGCTGCATCAAGCTCAACAATGCATAGCACAAAATCCCTGAACTCATATATGTATAAAAGAGCTGGCAGTTTCCAGCTGGCAAAATTGTGTATTTTAAATGAAAATGAGTCAACCAATACAGTCGTGAGGCCACATCTGCTCAACTGTACAAAAAGTCATCATTGAAGAGATTTTATTCCGTTCAATTTCAACAAGTTATCAAGACCTAACAAATGAAATGCTATGCAGAAAAGACTTAGGTGAAATATTTGCCCTTGGTCTCCATATAGAATGCTCATGAGTGTCCTTGTCTGCTGAGTTCAAGATGAGAAAAAACTCAGAAATCTCCAGACTTATGCTCATAGAGGGCAAATATTGCTCTTGAAGACAACACATGCAAAGTTAAGAAAAACACTGTTTCAGATTTCACATTTATTCATGACAATTTCTGTCGGTACTCATATAACAGCAGGAAAAAAAGTCCTGAAATTCACTATGCCAAATGTTGTTCAAAAAACATAGTAGTAGCAGTGGACTGTATATTTCACAACTTAAGAAAATAAGCTACATTTTTATTTCTATGCTCTGTCAAAAGATCAAATGAACAGTTTCAAAATGTGCCCTGAGTTATACCCGCACTCATTTTCTTAGGCTATTTTCATGTTGTGCTGGATTAATCTCACTATGAACTACAGGAATATACATCCTAAGTCATTCCATTACCTGAAATAAACTAACTTAGTCCATAGGACAATACATTTTATATATATGCACACCTGATTTGAAATCAGTGTGCCTTCAAGCATTTATATATTTTGAATTTCAAAGTTTAAAAACTAAACCAGAAGTAGAGTGAAAATTAACATAACTAAGAAATATGAAGAGTTTAGCTCAAAAGTGACAAATTCAAGTTTTCTTTTCCAGGTAGGCACAACCACACGCGTTACTGTACCATGGCAGGAAATACTGTCACCATCCACCTCAGACTTATGAGATGGGGTAGAGTTGGAGGAACATGAACTCCTTAAAACCCAGTGCTTCAAGTCTTGCCCCAAAGCTCATTCTTGTCTCTAATGCCATAAATGTAACATGGCTTTTTTTTGTTGACAGTCTTTCTGGTCCTGAATAGAGCTTTAATTCTTTCCCTCCTAGGCTTCATAGCTGCACAACACCCTCTCTGCACCCAGTGCACTGAGTGCTTTAGGAATAAGAGCTCTTAGGACACAGCTCTCCTCCATAAGACGCCTGTGGTTTCAGTGCTATTGAAAGCGGTTATATATGGCAACCATCCACCTGGGAATACCACAGCAGCAGGACTCCCACAGGCCAGGAACTATGCAACAGGCAGAAAGGTTCCCAAAGACAGCTGGTGGCTTGAAGTGCTCCTGCTTTTCGGCCCAGCATGTTTCCTGGTTCAAAGAATGGACACAGCTGCACCACAAGTGCCTTGCAGGTCTTGTCCAAGTGCACAAGCTCATTATGTGTACACCAGACTGGATCGAGGTGCCGCAATGGAATTTGGACAACCTGAATTTTACTTGCTAGTGTTGCTTCTGACAGCCTTTCTTACCTAGGTCAGATTGATCTGACCAGATTCAGCATCATTTCATCAGCTAGAGAAATACATGGAAATAGAGGCTATATTTTCCTGCCTTCTCTGCCTCATCTGCCTGCACTGTTAAGGTCTCTAAGGCAGCAACTTCCCTTACCTGCATGGTTCTCATGTCATTTAGCTGATGCCAATCTCACTCTGATGGTAACATTAGTCATCTCTAGCCACCCCTCAGCTGCCACGGCAGAGGAGAATCATAGATACAACACCTGCTTGTGCTGAAGGTATGACTTGTTCGATTGATGTATCCATCTACTCTTGGCCCAAGGTATCCAGGCAACACGCAGTGTGGGCCCCTTCCCTCCAAACCAAGGCATGGCAGCAGGAAGCATTCTCCACAACAGCTTACTCAGCCTTGGGAAACACAGATCATCAGTGCCATGTAATGCCATAGCAATGTGAACAATAATGCCCCAGGCAGTTATGGCATGGACTTAGCTGAGGCCAGCAGGCACCCGTACTAACATCTTTAATGTGTTCTATTTTCATTACACTAGGTTGTACACAATCATCCTTAGAATATGGTAACACAGGAACTTCAGCACTGGGAAGTATTAGATAATGCGACTGTACTTGTGCCTCAAATTGAAGTAATGGCCTTAACATGACACTTCATTAGCTTCTCAAGAAATAATCCTGATGTCATTACTCAGTATTCATCTAGTCTTTCCTCAGGCAAAACTAGCTGCAAAGTCATATTATAGCAAGAATATTGTATGAGTAAGACTTAAGTAAGGAGTGCAAGATTTAGCCTGTTATCTGTAAATGACAGAGGTGCCTTTTCTGATTTACTTTCTTTAATCACATTTGCAGAAACCAGTCATTTTTTCTGGAGTTTCAGAAGCCAGTTCAGTGTGAGTGGAGAGGCATACTTACACTCTTAAGTATGTGAACACTCTTGAGCAAGTGAGGTACTTATTGTCTTAGACCTCGGTCTAAAACCTAAATATAACATTAAAGAATTAAAAATCATAGGTACAGATGACACAGAATTACTAGCATCAGGAGCGTAAGTGAGAATACTCTTGTTACACTAACCAGAATGAGAAGGTAAAGCCAAAAGGAAATGATACCCCAAGGAAGTAGCCTGTTTTAAACAAAAAGGAGGTTAAAAGTAGCCCAAAGGCTTCATGATGGCATAATCAACCATGAAAGAGTGAAAGGGATGGTTTTGCCTCATCCTTTGAAGTTGGAATAAGAAAGAAATGGATATACAATATTTAATCCAGTTTTCTTGAGCCTCTCCCATCACTGATGCTGTGCTTGACTCCTAATGACCACACAGCTATAAGGTTCCTTTAGAAATCATAATTTCTCCTTTTCATTACTTAGTCTTTCCTACATCATCTCTTTACATGTTCATAGCTGATCCAAGAAGAACAGCTGTTATTGACCATGTCTAAAAATCAACCAAAGCAGTCTCAATTCCTCAAATCACATCCTCAAATCTTTGGTAAGTGAAGACACTTACCAAAATAAATTACCAACTAGATGACTTGATGAAGAGAATCATCATGACCTTCCCTGCTACAAGGAGAACTGTGGATGTGCCTTTTTCCCTTGTGCCCAGAGTACACAGCCTACCATATCAAAAAGGTTCACTGGACTTTTATAACAAAATAAAATCAAAAAAGTTACACTGGAATTATTAAGTCAAAGCTGCACTGTGGTAACTTGGAGGTACTTGGAAGAATGGGGTTTATTACAGTTAAGTTTGCCAGGTACTTTTTTTTGCCCTAAAGGAATTAATGTACCAGAGCGGAAGAAATGGCACTTATTTAGCAAACGTCCCTACATCCATACAGCAGGTGGGCTTTCCAGAACTGGTTTGTAATTGGTTGTGTGTTGAGTCACTTCCTCCTCCCAGCTCCGTCAGCAGCGCAGTCACCTGATCTTCGTTACTAACCCACGGGTGAGTGACACTTGCCCATGTCTCTGTCATGACTGATTAGACGGGATTGGGCCTGTTTAATCCGGACAAAAGAGGACTGAGAGGGGCACTTATTTAACGCATAAAAATATCCCCAAGGCAGGTGCCCAGAGCATGGTGCTAGACTGTCTTTGGTGGTGCCCAGCGACAGGACGGGGAGCAGTAGCCATAAAGCACAAGCAGTTCCACCTCAACATGAGGAAGAATTTCTTTACGTTGAGGGTGGCAGAGCACTGGGACCGGCTGCCCAGGGAGGTCGCGGACCTCCCTCTCGCGGTCCTGTGGAGAGATTCCAAACCCCACCTAGGTGCGTTCCTGTGTCACCTGCTCCAAGGTGACTCTGCCTTGCCAGGGGGGCTGGACTGGATGCTCCCCAGAGTCCCCTTCCAAGCCCAAACACCCAGCGGGTGAGCACTGGCCGGGGGAACACCCGCGGCCGGGGCGGGCCGGGCGCTCGGGGCGTGCCCGGAAGCGGAGGCGGAAGCGGCGCTCGGCTCTCGGTGCGGAAGCGGCGGCGGAGGCCGCGGTTTGGGTTCCGCGGGCGGCGGGGCAGGGGCGTTGTGCCACCGGCAGCCGGGGCCGCTCCCCGCGCCACTCTCCTCCCGCTCCCTCCCCTCGCCGCTCCGCCATGGCGGCCAACACCGGCAACCTGCAGGTAGAGCGACGCCGGCCCTGCCCGGCGCGGGGCGGACCCGGCAAGCCATGGCGGGCAGGGGGCGGCGCCAGGAAGGAGCGGGGCCGGGGCGTCCCGGGCCGGGGCTGCGGGCGGAGCCGGGGCACAGGGAGCGCGAACGGCCCCTGCACAGTGGGCCGGGGGTACCGCACCGCCGGGAGGGCCGCGGGCAGCGCAGCCGAGGGGGCGTGGGGGAGACTCGGCTTGGGCTCGGGGTGGCAGAGCCCACGGGGTCAGCCCTCATCGCCCCGGGCCGTGAGACCCTGGGGAGGGGGTCCCGGAAGGGGGTGCGTGGGGGCACCAGCCCTGCGGGACGCGGGCAGCGGGGCCTAGTGCCCGCCCGGGAAGCGCTGTTGCCTCTTGCGCTCTGGACGCGTGGTTTGGCTTGTGGTGCCGTAAGGCTGCTGGTGGCTGTAGGAAGCCCTTGCCTGCTCTGCTGTTCCGCTTGTGTTAACCCTCGGCTGCGAGGATGTCATCGGTTCTGCGGCTGGCCGGCAAAGCAGACCCCGAAGTGAAATAAGTGCGTTCCAAACAGCTCTTTTTTCTCTTCAGCTGTTTGAACCGTGGTCATTTTTTATGCAGTGTTTACGCTGGCAGTGTGATGTTTGCATTGGCAAAACTTGAGGATGTGTTACAGGGTTTATAATAAGCAGGAGAAGAATGACACTTCTTTAAGCTGACAGTCTTTCCTTGGATGATGTTCATCAAACTATCAACTCAGGGCCTGATAGAACGTAGTTTGTGCCTCAAGGGTAGTTAGAGCTGGTTATCTATGCCCTAGTTAATACAATTTTCTAATAATGTTTTTCTGTTTGATAGCAGTGGTATTCTTCACAGTAACAGGCTAAGATGCAGCTGCTGTAATGAAGTATTAGAGCTGAGAATCTAATAGCCAGGTAATAGTTTTTGCCTGTTTACAAAGTAAACAGAGAGAGTATAGCAAAACAAGGCAATACATGATGCAGACTTTTGCCTATTTCAGAGGAGCAGGTCTACAACATGCCCTGTTTTGTCACAGTTCTGTTTTAGCAGGTGATCTTTGCCATTTATTCTTTGGAATTAATGTCACATGTATCACTGTCTTTGTTGTACTGATTCCAGGAGTTTTTGGGCTGCCCCGTGGTAATTAAAGTCACTGACAGGGCTTCAGAACTTTAATATGAAAGTAACTTTCTGGGGGTTAGTTTTTGCTCTGTTGCTAGATTTGAATGGTGCACAGAGGTGCATAAGGGAGTCAGCATAAAATGAGCAGCAAGGAGGCAGCTGTCCATTCATACCTGGGAAACTGCTCGTTAGCTTCTGGCCTCTCCAAAAAGGAAAAACTTTGGTTCTGTTCCAAAGAAACAGATGCTCCAGTATGTGCCACAACAGAGCCATAGAGTCTGTTTAATTGGTTCATTGTTTTTAAATACCTTTGATTTCTGGTAGATCTGTTGAGATTATCTCTGCTTCCAAGACAGCAACACAAAGCAATAGAATCCAATATTTTGCTGTTTCTTTCATGTCTATTGTTTACTAGCTTTGTTCTGCTTGAAACACAGCAGCGTGTAAATAGTGGCAAGAGTATCTGTACTGGAATGTCTAATGGAAACTCCTTTCTGCAGATCAAACTCTCAGCCTTGCTCCCTGACATTGCAAGTGAGGGACTGTAGAATATTTAGTTGGTGTTGGTTAGCTCTGGCGGACTGCTTATTTTCAATTTACATGAACCAGTGGTCAAAATGACAGTGTTAATTGTATGGAAGTTGTATGGGCATTCCAAGGAGGAAAGTGTAATAAAAAGTAATAAGCAATTACTAGCAACAGAATAGTGGTGATACAATAAATCCACAGGGCAGTGTGTGCAATACAGTGGCTTAGATCTCAGTCAGATTTATTTGAAGCTAGCTGAACAAATTAAGTAAAAATCCATTCATAGCTTCTCATAGAACTTTTTGATGCTTGAGATTTGGGAATGTTCTCTGTGTGTTTTGGGTTGTTTTTTTTTCTCCTCTCCCACTGGAGTGATAATTAGAATTTCTCACTAGGATATCAGGAATCTAAATCCTCCTAGAGAAGCTAAGCAACTGGTCTTTGAAGATGTCTCTGAGCATAATGTTTGAAGAGTGATAGTGCTAGTTTCAGTGATTGTAATCAAGTACTTCCCGTATTGACTTTGCTGTTTACAGAGTTTACTGATGTCATCAGTCATAGAATCATAGAATTGTTTAGGCTGGAAAAGGTTGAGTCCAGCCATTAACCCAGCACTGTCAAGTGCACCCCTAAACCACTCCCTAAACAGCATATCTGTATCATAGTTCAAAGTTTCTATGTCTGTGATAAAAAAACCCCAGGCCTTATAATGGATTTCCAGATCTTTCCGTAATAAATGCAAGAGTTTGGGAAGACAGACTGCATAGACAAAATAGTGGTAGTTCCAGCTTAGTACACAGAAACTTGTTCTTCTCACTTGTACTTTTTTGTGCACTAGTAAATTTCAGCAGTTTGTAAATCCTGCTTTTCATGAAAGGATGGAAATATTGTGTCTTGTACAAAACATCACCTGTGACAATCAATTGCTTCCAACTTTGAGGGAGTAAATGTCAAGGAGCAGAAAAACTGGCCATCGAAGAACAGTAACAGCTTAAATGGTCTCTGATCATGGAAAATGCTCTTGTATGGCAATTAATTATTTGTTTGTGTTACAGAAAGCAATAGACCTTGCTAACAAGGCAGCACAAGAAGATAAAGCAGGAAACTATGAGGAAGCCTTCCGCTTGTACCAACATGCCGTGCAGTATTTTCTCCATGTTGTTAAATGTAAGTGTGATGTCTCGGATGATTAAGTAGAGTTTAGTCATCAGATTTCTCAAGAGTAATCTCTTAGGTTGACATCAGTATTTAAATTTTTGCTCTCATCAACAGTTGATACTTGCTAATTGTAGTTTGACTGAGGTCATATATTTTGCAGCTTTTACCTTTACTGTGTTGTGTGCTTGCTCCATTCTTGTAAGAAAGTAGATTATTTTTTGCTTGTGTTTTGTTTTAGGTTTTTTTAAGACAGGAGGCAGGTGTTTGCTGTCTCTCCTCTGGACTTTTGTAGCAGTGTTTCAAGCTGGCCACTGCACGAGGAATTATGACAATAAGTACAGGGATCCCTGTATTTCTGTTGTGCTGAAAACCATGTTACACATGAAGTCTTTGCTGTATCTGCAGAATGCTTTCTGCTCCTTTAATTCATGCTGCTTGCCCTTCTAAAGCCTCTCTGCTGACATTTTTTGCTCCTTAATGTCATAGTCTTGCTGTCTATCTTGGCCAAGAAAATGTATGAGATGGGCTTGTATGTTTACAATTTTTCTTCAGTTTCCATATTCTCATTACTTTATGACTTTTCACACTTCTGTGTACCTTTTGTGCCACGTTCAGTGTTTGTATGCAAGGAGTGGGCTTTCTTGATGTGGGTACAGCCCTAATGTGAGTGGGCTAGGGTTGCTTGCCTGACAAAAGTACACTTAGAGATCTTCATGATTTGAAAAAAATAGTTTTCTTTATAGTCCCTTATTATTAGGATGATCTGTGTTTATCACTTCCTGTCCATTTAAATCTTACAGACTTTCTCAGAATATCACTTTCTATGCTTTTAACAATACTGATGTACTTTTGGAAACTTAGCTCATAAACCTGACATGTTAAATTTTGATTGTTGGTTTGAAATACTGTAATAATGATTATGAGAACAGCGTGGCTGTTGAAACACACCTAGTTCTTTCAGATGTTTTATATAATGTTTCTTTGTCTTTTAAAATTAGCAGGCTATGGAAAAATCAAGTATGAGTCTAAATAAAAATTGCCTAGCACAAGCAGCTTCTTGATTAGCTATTTTAGAAAAGCAGTTATTAAGGCAATGTCTAGCAGCTTGAAAGGCTGACAGAAAAGCTTCCAGTGCTGTTGTCCTTAATCCTTTAGAGTCAAATTTTAAGCCAAGGCAATGTTCAGATGACTATTTGATTTCTGTTACATAATGACATCCTTCTGGTCAGTTCTTTCCAAGGTATAGTGGAAAATTAAGTGGTTGAGTTGTTTGGTTATGTCGTGAGCCCTGAAGAGGTATATTGATAAGAGATAAAGAAGACAGATCTTTAGTCTTGTTTTTTGATTGATGCACGTGTGTTTTGCTGTTAACAAAGAATTGTTTCTCTTCAAACTCTTAGATGAAGCACAGGGTGATAAAGCAAAACAAAGCATTAGAGCAAAATGTGCAGAATACTTGGACCGAGCAGAAAAGCTAAAAGAATATCTGAAAAAGAGAGAAAAAACTGCACCAAAACCAGTTAAAGAGTCTGGTCCTGCTGAAGGAAAAGGGTATGTTTTTGGAGAAGGTAAAGCAAAAACTTCCTGAACTCAGCTTATTCTAAACTTCAACTATTCAAAGATCATTTTAGCTTGTGTTTCTGAAATGTTTCAGATGACTACTAACACTGAAGTACAGTGGGCTAATAAAAATAACTTGAATTACAATCACAAGCATTTCTGTGCTTGTTTACTAAAATGTGAACATTTGCATAGGAAATTCATTGAAGAATGAAAGTTGCTTCAGACTAACAGCTGAATCCAATGATTATTGGATTTAATGGCAAGGAGCCTGATGGCCTTTAAAGGTTTCCTGCATTTAAATACTTAGTAACTAGAAAATAATTTCAGGCTGCTGGTTAGTGGGGTTACTGAGTTTGATCTGTCTCACACTTGGTAAGAGATGAAAAGCCCTGTGTAGGGTAAAGTTCTGTAAGATGGACTGAATCCTTCCAATGTGTTGGTGCTGCCTGGTCTCTCCACTGCTTCCCTTCTCTTAGATTTGTTTCTCACTTTGCATATCAAGGAGTTGAACAAGCAGAGCCACCCAAACAAGCCCAGCCTCTTTCGTGTTTGCTACTGCCTTTATGGGGATAGGAGAGAAGAAGGATTCAGGATTATACCTTCTGGTGGGACTGCACTTTCTGGGAGTCCTGAACAGCTAAAGTTGCCCAGTTGTCTCTTAAAACTTCACCTGATTTTCAGTCTTTTTCAGTGTCTGCTCATCTCATCAGCCTTATTTTTCGAGCTGTACCTTCTTCTGTTTATTTATAATAAAAGGGAATGGTAATACCACAAAGGTTACATATATTTTCATGACCTCCACTCCAATTGTTCACTATCTAGTCTCTTTTCCTTTAACTTCCAGTTTCCTTTGCTCTGATGAGAGTTTAGTAGTACTAGATGGAATTGGCCAAGTCCCGTTGCATGTCCAACTAGAGGAGAAGTGCCAATGTCTCCAAACAAACCATTCCAGCACCTCTGCATTGCTGAATATAAGGGCTGTGTTTCCTAAAAGCTGGCTCAAAGCACACAGAAGTGTGTTAAGAGGGCTCAGACTCATAAGAGGAAGTTGAAATGGCAAAGGAGGGTGAATTGGAAAGAAATCATAGAAAAGTGTACTTCTGCTTTTCTACAATCGTATGAACCTGTAGAGGTCTGAAAGCATCTCAATGTTTGTTTCATTCCTCAGCCTGATGGCGTTTCTGCATTTTGCATTCTGATTTTATCCTAAGACAGAAGTCTCTCTTATTGTATTTCAACATTTTGTTTCCAAATCAGGAATGACAGTGATGGGGAAGGGGAATCAGAGGACCCTGAAAAAAAGAAGCTACAGAATCAACTTCAAGGTAATTTGAAGCATCCTTTTCTTCGTATAGGGATCACTTCAGTCAAGCAAGTTCCTATATTTTTGCCATCTGAATTTTATGGATTAACTTAATGTCTGTAAGTGGCTCAGCTAGTATGTAATCTTCATGTGCAAAAGCATAGTCTTTATGGAAGTAAAAGGACTTGTGTGCCGTGAACTCATACAGTGACCATATTGAAATGTATCTCCTGCACCCTGTGCTTCATGTTAAAATTTTTTCACCTATCAAGCTAGCATTTTGCAAGAGAAGTTGCAAAATCCCAGGTAGCTATTGGCTAAACTGATTTAGTATTTTTTTACTCTGAAGTGCACTAGCATGTTGCCTAGCGGCTAAGGAAATTATAATACATACAAATACTTAGTGTAAGCAAGACTGTTGTCACTTTGTCAAAAAGACTGGTATTCATGTTTAGGAGTAAGAAACATGGGTTCTTGCCCATTTTTAATAATAGGCAGCATTTTCTTATATGTAGTGATGATGCTGTCCCAGTTCAGTAGCATAGTTTGAGTTTTTGAACTCAAGTACAGAACACAGTCAGTGAAGCAATGTATAGCAGCTACCAGCAGCTTGGTGTGCAGTAAAAAGGAAACTTTTTGATCTTTATTTCCCTTTAATAGTGAAGAACTGTTCAGAACTTCCCTACCAGAAGGTGCTTATGGATCTGAAGAAATTGATCTGACAACTGATGAGCATTGAACTCCTATCCTGTCTCTCACTATACAGACTTTGTTTCTTCCCACGTGAATCTGACCTCAGATAGTAGAAGTAGTGGCTAGGATTGCAAGATCTAATAATCTATTACCACCTGAGTTCCAAGTTTTCCCATCTAGAAGTTGTTGAGACAAAATTTTTAGCATATCAGACTAAACCAATCTGAAGAGAAGGCTGAATTACAGCTCAGTTGGCTGAATTCAATGACTGAGGAAGATGAGACTTGGTGCAAAACTTTGAAAGTGCCTTGACTAAGAAAATATTTCTGCAGCTGAGCAGGATCCCTATAACCTTTCTGATGCTTTCGGCGCTAGCTCTCAAACCTCTTTTCCATTAGATGATCCATTTGTTTGCTGCGTGTCTGGACATAACAACAAGTTACTTCATCTGCTGGAGAATCTTTAAAAATCTTGAGCTAGTGCAGCTACATTGTTCAAAATGAAATTTCTATTTTTTTGGGAAGTGCAGTGGTGGTTTAGTTATGAGATGGTGCCAGGACTTTTACTAACTCACAAATGTTCTGGTTATCCATGGTTTATTGTGGTAAAAAAATGTTTTAAAATTTTAAAATTTTTAAAAAAAAAATTTTACAGATTTCTGTAAAAATATCATCCATTTGACTAATGGAATCCAGTGTTCCTATCATCTTAGAAATGCTTTATTTTTATTCAGTATAGACACGGGCGTAGATTTCTTTTTTCACCAAATGGAATTTATTGTAATTGTGAAAAGGTACATACATCACTAACTTAGACAATCTTTTCTTACAGGAGCAATTGTTATGGAGCGACCAAATGTCAAATGGAGTGATGTTGCTGGCCTTGAAGGTGCCAAAGAGGCACTTAAAGAAGCAGTCATCCTTCCCATTAAATTTCCACACCTGTTTACAGGTCAGGATTATAGCATTTATCTACTATTGGCCAGTCAGGACTGGCACTGGGGCCTGTGAAGTGTGTTGTACCAATGTATCACAGACTCAAGCCGATCTCTTTAACAAAGAGGTTTTGATCCATGACAGCAGTTTCGTGGGTAGATGTGGAAAACCTCTGAGCATCCTAGAGGAGCATAATCAAAAAATAGTATTTTGAAAACTGCTGGTTTCTCTCTTGCAGGCAAGAGAACACCCTGGAGAGGGATTCTCCTATTTGGACCACCAGGAACAGGAAAGTCTTATTTAGCAAAAGCTGTGGCGACAGAAGCAAACAACTCTACCTTCTTCTCAGTATCTTCATCTGACCTTGTCTCAAAATGGTTAGGTGAAAGTGAAAAGTAAGTTGGAGTTGCCAGAGGTCCAGGAAAACATTGTCAAGAATAAGTTATTATAGAGTGAGATAAGTTGCTGTAAAGAGTTTAAGGGAATGGTCTTGTCTTTTTAAAAACAAACTATAGGTGTTTCTATGCTTCATGCTGCAGTGCCATGTAAAGATACCATTAAATGCTGCATTTTGAGAAACTCTTTTCAGTGCTCAGAAAGATTTTGGGAGCACCACAGAGCTCATGCTAACTCTTTATTTGTTACCATGTGGTGTATGAAGAAGACCAGGATGCCAGAAGACCATGAGTGACACGTTGACTGCAGTCTAGAAGTCCGGGAATTTGTCCATCTGGTCTTCCAAAAGAGATTTCCTGAATTAATAATAAGCTCTGGGTTTATAGGGAAAGGATTTTCATATAATGATAAGCATACTTGTCATAACCATAATTTAATAGTTTGAAGTGTGGGACAACTGAGCAACGCTATTTAAAGCTGATAGAATGAGAAAGAAAGGCTATTAGATCAAGTGTTTGAAGTGAGTTATTTTTTTCCCCAGAAAGCTGGAAACCTTAAGCTGCTTTTCTTCTGTTGCAAAAGGAATATAGAACTGGAGACTAGCTTGGCATTAGATTTTATGCTTGACTTGATTTGAGAGTATCGCCTGAGATTTAGTGCTGTAATATGAAGAATTTCCCAGCATGTTCCTATTTATTTTTCTTTTTTAAATTAGTAAAATGTGTTCATGAGAGATGGCTTGGAGTATATGGGGATTTGTTTTAGGTTGTTTTGTTTATTTGATTTGAAACCAATATTTCTTGTCTTACAAAAATTATATAGTAAGTAAAGTTGTATAAAGTAAAGATTATATGTTATTTCTTAAAAATCTCTAGAATTAATTTAAATTAGAAATGTTTTGAGAAAGATTCAAAAGAAAAAAGCTTTCTAAATTGGTGGTTTTGTATAGTCCAGGCTGTCATGTAGAAGTGTAAACTGAAAAAGGGCTTTATCTTGCAAAATCATGCCTGGGGCACTCTTAATTTTTTTTTTTTTTCATTATTCTAGGCTCTCTCATTCAGTATACGTCTGAGTCATGGAGCTGGAAGAATGTTGTCTTTGAGTAGCTTTATGTTAATAATTTTTTTCCATGGTTTCTCTAAAGGAAATGACTATCACAATCTGAAGTTATGTGTTTCTGCTGTTTTAATTATTAATATAGCTGAAGCTGTTTCCTTCTTTAAGATTAGTGAAAAACTTGTTCCAGCTTGCCAGAGAAAACAAACCTTCTATCATCTTCATTGATGAGATAGATTCCCTCTGTGGGTCAAGAAGTGAAAATGAAAGTGAGGCTGCTAGACGGATAAAAACGGAATTTCTAGTCCAGATGCAAGGTAAGTTTATTTGGTTTTCAAAATCAGAGAGAGAAATTAAGACATGTATTTTTAAGTGTAACTTGCATTAGAATACTAAAAATATCTGCAGTTCCACCCCATTAAATTTTGATGGCTTTTTAGAACAGTCTCTGTTTATCATCTAAACTGTGAAATTATTTCTGCCCTGATACAGGGGTTGGTGTTGACAATGAAGGAATCTTGGTCTTAGGAGCAACAAACATACCCTGGGTTTTGGATTCTGCTATCAGGAGAAGGTAGGATGGCACTTTTTTTCGTTGTGTGCAATTAACAGCTGGTGTGAGCCTTCAGCTAGAGAGTGCTCAAGGTGTTCATCCAGCTCATGTTCGCAGACACAGTTAATGTTCTGCAACTCAGTTCCATGAAGTGGACTTAGCTAAACTGATAGTCACTTGCCCCTTTTAGAGAGAGGTAGGTCGTTCACTCTTATATTTGCCCTGTAGTTTGTCTGATTTCTTAGTTAGATGATTATGCTTGAAGAAACAGGAATTTTCTGCTTGCTTTTTGGTTTTCTGGGGGACTTAGGGAATAAGTTAGAAAATACACACCTCAGAAGGGCAAGAGGGGCTAGAGCTTTCCTTTTTAGCTGTTAACAAACTGGTGAGTAGCTTAAGTTCTTTCATGGAAGTGTAACCTTACAGAGAAATGCCATGTTTTTCTACTGGTCAGGCATAACTTGTGATTTTTAGCTGCTGTTTTGCAGGTAAAATACTTTTGCAGATACAGGACTTCTGTACCTGATTATTTGGATCTTTCTCTGAGCTGCAGAGCAAGCAGAGGACAGATACAGTTATGTGACAAATAGGATTATGTTGTGATGAGGACACAGCTTGGATAATGGCCATTTTTGTTGCCTAAAGAATCATTGGTTTTTTGGTTTTTTTTCTACCTGACACTGACTTTTACTTCTATACTGAATTCAAGCTGGCCATACTTCAGTTTGATTTGGGGTTGGACCAGGTCACTTCTAGATGTCACTTCTTATCTGCATGACTCTAGAGTTGTATGAGCCAGATTTAGAAGTGAAGGTGCTGCTGAGAGTTTCAAGTCATTCTTGAAATTCCAGCTTTGGTTGGGATCCACAGTAAAAGACACATATGGACCTGATAGAGTGTGTTCAGAAGGGGGCCATGAAAATGGTCAGAACACCTTTCCTCTTAAGGCAGGTTATAAGAGTGGGGCTGTTCAGCCTGGAGAAGAGAAGGATCCAGAGAGACCTTATTGTGGTCTTTCAGTATATAAAGGGAACTTACTAGAAGGGTGGAGAGATGTGCCTTGTTTTTTTTTCCCCAGACTTGTAATGCCTGGACAAGGACAAGGGGCAGTTGTTCAAACTGAAAGAGGATGAGTTTAGATTTGGCGAAAGGAAGAAATTTTTATGATGAGAGTGGTGAGACACTGGCATGGGTTGCCCAGAGAAGTTGTGGATCATTGGAAGTGATCAAGGCCAGGTTGGATGGGGCTTTGAGTAAGCTGGTCTAGGGGAAAGTGTCCCTGCCTGTGGCAGGGCGGTTGGAGCTAGATGATCTTCAAGGTCTCTCTCAACCCAAACCATTTTGTCATTCTCAGCAACATGAAAGAGAAATTCCCTAGTTCTTGCTAGGGACAAGACTTAAAGGAATTTGTACAACAATGGCTGTAATAAGATTAATTTTTCATGGATTTGAGCCACTTCATCATGTGTATCAGGTTTACTGTGTTCAGCAGAATTTGGAGTTGCTCTTACTTTGTTGGTGGGAGGTAATCTCCACTCTGAGAACAGATGCTGCTTCAAAGGAGGAACTGCTGTTACCAATATTTTCTTGAGAATGACATCAAATTTACTTCCATCTATGGTGTTTTCTTAATTTAGTTGGAGACTGTAGAAAGTTGTTGCATAAACTTGTTATCAGGCAGTTCTTCCTTTGAGTGTGAAATCTGTTCACATACACTTTAACACTTAAAGACTTCTTCCTCTCAGTTTTTTCTTTTTAATACTCAAACCCTGCTGGAAAAATGTCAGTCTGGAGAAAAGGATTTTGTAATGGAAAGGAAGCAGTTGTTATATTCTGGATGTTAGCTTATACTAACTAAACTATTATTTATGAGAACAGGTTGCTGAATATTTGCCTCAGATTTTTTTTAAAGGTTTGTTGTAACTGAAACTTCTTCTTTCTAATATTGCTAGAAGCAAGCTCATTTGCATGAGCTCTTTCCATTGTGCACCTGTATGAGCTGGCATCTTAGGAACACTTTGTTTTTGTCTTTTTTAAACCAGGTTTGAGAAGCGTATTTATATTCCTTTACCTGAAGACCATGCCAGGGCTGCCATGTTCAAACTTCACCTTGGGTCAACTCCAAATGATCTAAAAGACTCAGATTACCGAGAGCTTGGGAAGAAAACTGATGGCTATTCCGGTGCAGATATAAGCATCATTGTCCGTGATGCACTGATGCAGCCTGTTAGAAAAGTGCAATCAGCGACTCACTTTAAAAAAGTAAGTAGGAATCAAAATTTTTCAAGCTATTTCATCTTTGAGAACAGTCTTAATTTGAAAATGTCTTGCAAATAAACTGAATTTGGTTTTGGGTGATACTGCATGCTTATGAGTTTCCCTTTTATTGATTGGGGAGAACTGTTCTTCCTTTCCCCGTATCCTCCATAGTCCTGTCATAAGTCTGATGGAGCTAATTTCTGAATATTCATGCTCTGACTCTTAATGTCTCTAGAGAGTGTTAAAAGCATTCAGTTTGCCATTTAAATGGCAATGTTACAGAAGTGCTTTTTTTCTATTTCAAGTTAAGTGGTTCTTAACATGCTGGAAAGAAAATAACAGTATCCCTCATCCACTTGAGAGCAGATGGATTGTACTTAAGCACATTCTGTTTACTTGGCATATTTTTCAAACTGAGAAATTAAGGTTCTTGTAGAGTTCTGGTAGAAACATTGATTCAATTACAGTAGTAAAGATGCAATGCAACTGAGCAAGGTCTGTGTTTCATTTACACTGCTGTAATATAAAAAACAGTTTACTTTTACATTGGTACGCACCAAAGAGCCTATTCAAACTATATTGTTTGGCTTATCTTCCAGTTACCTCTACATGCTGTGTATTGACTTAATACTATACATTTCTTCAAAATATTTGAATCTCAGAAACTTTATCTGTACGAGAACCAATTGGCATTCTTTACTACCAGTCTAAATCCATTACATCTGGGAGAGATTTCCCCTGGAGAATTTGCACAGATGGGCCTTGTTCAGTCAAATTTATTGTTCCCTGGAAACTATTAAACTCTTAAATGGAAAAAAGGAGTGATAGTATCAATGGTTATAAACAGAGGTTAAAATATATACAATGTGTATCAGTTGAATAAAATTTTATTTTGCTATCTAGCGTATTTTAAAGTAGACCCAGACTAAAGGTACTTTTTGTTAATATTTTTAGTGCAAAGTTTGATTTTTACAGAAATTCGTGTTTCTTGGGTGAAGATGGGTCAGGATACTCTGCAGAGGTGCTAATTGCTGTAAAATGAAGCTTTAATTTGTTGCTTCCTAAAAGAGCAGGTGTAGTAGGAAAAACTTTATATCCTAAGGTTTCAAATACCATGTACGTTGTGTTGGCAGCAGTTCTTTGTCATCTCAGTTACAATTACAGTTTTTTTACCAGTAACTCAACCTGACATTAAAGGGTTAAGGGCCCTGAACTGAGCAGCTACACTCACTTTGAAGATAGGCTGCTTTTTTTCAATGTGGTTTCTTCCAATGAACTCATTCAGCTTAAGATTCAAAGAGAAAGACACACTTAAATGCAGTATGGTCTAGAATATGAGAGGGCAGGAAATTTAACTTCTGGGGCCAACTCACTGTAACAATGGGATGTAAGCTGTATTTGTTGATAAATAAGCAGTGACTTTGATATATCAAGGATTTTCTAGATGCTTCCTTCCCTTAAGCAGTGATGTCTGATATATTTATCTGTTGTTAACTTTACATGACAATGGCATTTCTGGCTAAAGGGCTGTTAGCTTTTAGCGTTTAGTTCAAATTTGGAACAATCTGAGGCATGTTTCAGCTTGCCATGGAGCAATGAAATAACCTCAGTTGTCACAGATTGTGGAACAACTTCAGAAGTGCTTCTTGCATCTTAACTACTTTTGCTCAAGAAAAAAAAAAAGAAGGAAAAAACCCACAACTGCAATACTTTGAACGCTCTAACATGAGCCAAGTTGATTCCACTTGTATTTTTAATGCTTTAATTGGCTGTGATTTTGTGGTTTTATAAGCAAAATCTTAGCATTATTATTTGCGTTATAACAGACAACATGCCTCAGTTCAGCAGAGCTTTCCTCAGTTGTCAGTAATTAACTGTAAACCTTTCCTTGCCATATGTGATAATGCAGGTTTGCCAGAGTGCATTTTGAATATTACAATCTGCTCCCCAGCATCCTGCTCTAAATACAGCTTGGAACAGCAAATCGAGTTCTGTCCATAGCCAGTTAGTGTGTTTTCCTTCAACCTTTTTGTATGCTCCGAGTTCTATGGGTGTGTGATGCTGCAGGTAACAGCGAGGGAAGGCAAAATCGTTGGTACCGGCCAGTGTACTGCACAAAGGGAACAGATGCACGGGGAAGCTGTTTTGGGTCTGTCCGTCGGTCTAGGGGGGAAAAAAAAGGCTGTTTTGTTCTCCCGCTAGGTGGCGCCGTTTTCTACGGAGCGCTGCTCGGGTGGTATGGGAAAGGTGCTGGGAGCATGGGAACGCGGAATGTCAGAGCGAAAAGCACTGGGAAGCTTTTAGAGAGCTGTTAACTAGCGATGAATGAACTCCTGAAGTGACCAGGGACCAGGAAGGGTGGTCTTCACCAAGCAGATTTCCTGGCATGTCAGTTTTCCACAGAAATCCTCAGCCTGAAGAGGATGTGGCTTCTGGGATTTGACCTGATGTGAATTTAAGTATCTGGCTACAGCTGCATGTTTTCAAGGTGAATAATACCAGTACACTTGTACAATTTCTCTTCCACAGGACATGCGTTCCCAATGGGTAGGGCATCTGCATAAAATCAAGGAATGGTTTTTGCTTGGGGTGCTGTTCAGCTTCTGCTTTCAAAATAATAACTCCTATAAACTGAGTGTTTTCTTATTTTTAGGTAAAAGGACCATCAGTGTCTAATCCAAATACAATGGTAGATTTATTCACCCCTTGCTCTCCAGGTGATCCTGAAGGCATAGAAATGACATGGATGGAGGTCCCAGGTGATAAGTTACTGGAGCCTAGAGTTTCCATGGTAAGTATTCCTTGTAGCATTTCTTTCTTATTTTGCAGAACTCTGAAAAGACTTTAAGATAAAGAGTCTTTTTCAGGACAATTGGATGACATGTTTGTTTTCAGAAATGCTGGGCATACCAGATAACATTTGAATTCTCAACATAAATCACTACAGTATGGCATGCTATGAAAAAGCTGTCAATCCCTGATAAGCATTTCTTATTCTTGTCTGCTGGCATGCAGGTGCCATCCTTTCATCCATAGACAGTATCTGCCGCTTGCACTGTTCTTTCACTTGATTTTTATTCATTCAAAACCTTTAGGGATCCTGCACCATGATACACTTTCTTCTCATCACTGTGGCATTAATACTGGGAGATGGAAAATTATGTTCACTGTAAATTAGGAAATGATGTGCTATAGGTAAATATTGCCCATGAAACATATACAAGTATAAAACCAAAATGTAAGAAGATTTTGGATATAATGGTAGTTTAGGTTTAAAGTCATCATAGATAATACAGCTCTTTCTGCTGTTTTCTTTGTGCATATGAAAAGCACATGTTTTGGCCTAGGGAGTAAAATATGTAAGACATTTTTCAATTTTAGATCACTGTTTAAACAAAAAATAATTGCCGGACACTCATTCTGTATTTTTCCCCAAGAGCAGCAGAAGAAAATTTTGTGTTTAAGTACAAAGTTTGCGGGAAGCACTTAAAAACAAATCTATGTTGCTGTAGTTTCCTGTGTGCAAACAGTCCTGCAAAGAATAAAAGAAATCAATGCATTTCATGGGGATCACAGGCAATGCTTTGAAAATAGAACCATCACTGTATTTCAGAAAAGAATTTCTTGTGTTTATTTGCATACTGAGGAAGCAGAAGAGGATTTATGCAGGTGCAGACCTGCCCTAAAACTTCTCCCTGCATGGTCTAATTGGATTTTTAATCAGTCTTTCCTGGAATTAAACACAGCAGTTCCTTGTGTGCTCCTAATGGTACCTGGGCTCCCATGCACTACAGGCAGATGTTTCCATGTCCAAAATCAGTTCTTGTCCGTAAAATATAAGGCTTTAATTCTTTTTGAGCAGGGTGCCTCTGGTCTGATGAGACAAATATCATGTGTGGAAAATCATTATAGTAATTTTTGGATTTTACCTGTAATTTTACAGTAATATGAGATGTTGGGCATCTGCTTTTTTCAATTGCTCTTGGCTGGGAATCGATTCGTTTTCTTTACCCTTTTTATTCATAGTGTATTTTAACTGTTGCTTTCAACTTCATAGACCTATGCTTTTTTTTCTAAACTCCATTTCCTAGCATCTAAATATTTATCTAGGAAATTGACTGAGTTGAAGAGACAGAAATTACCAGTCACAAGCAGTAAAACTTTGCTAGAGATGAATCACAGACTGCTGTTCTACATTGCTGAGCTGTGAAGAGTACATGGGAACATCTGATTATTTTCCACTTAATCTGCTGTAGTTAATCACAGGTTGAAAATAGTAACTGACGAAAAAAAAGGAAGTTTGGTTCTTTTAAAAAAAAAGAGTTGAATGAAACTTGAATGGATGAGTGGCTTAAACGTAAACTTGAGGTTGTGATTTTGTTACTGAAAACTCACTGACCATTGTCCGTATTCAAAGGGTTAAGAGGCTCCCTCTGTGCAGAAGTGTTCAGGCTTCCTTAAAGTTTTGTGTTAATAGGAAATTTTTAATGGCTTTTTAAATGCATATTTGTCCTGGCAGCAAAATTGCTAGCAGTGGTACTATAATTGTTTCTGAAAACATGTTTGGTTTTTTTTTTCTGACAGGCGGATATGCTTAGGTCGCTTGCTAGCACAAAACCAACAGTTAATGAACAGGACTTGGAGAAGTTAAAGAAATTTACAGAAGACTTTGGTCAGGAAGGCTAAACCAAAGATATGTGTGAAGCATTAGAACCTTTCTTTTCTTTTTAAAGTATTCTTGTGTCTTTATTGATGGCACTTCAAATAAATGCCAATAAAATCACCCCTTTCTTACTTTGCAGAAGGAATAGAAGATACCTTTGCAAAGACCCTTAAGCTTTTGTATTGTATTGTTTTCCTCAGATGTCTATTAAATGTCTTCTATTGAAAAATAATACAAAAATGCAATTTTAGGGTGGGACAGCAAAATGATGTGGTAATGTCTAATAAATACTAGAAAGCTTTAAATTACTAGTTCCATTTTAGGTAGTATATTAGACCTGGATACCAGTGAGTTTTAATTTTTGACTTTATCTCCCAGTAAGGTAAAAAACCTTTTTAAGGGGTGGGAGAGAACCTATTTGTCAGGTGTTTTCAATACCAATCAATCAGCATGTGTATTAATTGCTCTCATTTCACTTAGGAAAATGCAACAAAATTTTCTAATCAAGCATACTGCAAGTGTGGGTTTGCTGTTAAAGTAAGAAAGAAGACACTGTGAGGATAAGACTACATGGGCCAGTACTTTTATTGATAGACATGTTATTTGGCTTTTTTCTGCTATGCTGTGTTAAAATTTTGCCTTAAACAGCAAGCTTTTGTTTTTATCTCTTTACTAGCTGGTACACACTGTCACTATGCAATTTAACATGAGTTTGTTAAATGCAAGTAACTCAGAAGGTGTTTTGCTGGCTCTTCTTGGGGGTTGTTTGGTTTTGTTTTATTTGTTGTTTTAGTTTTTAAAATCGGGATTATCTTCCTGGTGAAGTTTTGACTCAAGTTAGAAAAAAGCATTAGTAATATCCTCTAAGATCCCATGTGTTGAGGCTGGCAAGGTATATGTAGTCTTTGGAGAATGTCTGGGAGGTATTTTGGGAAATAGCATACTTTCACATGCAAGGAGATTAGAACAGATGTTGTAGCCACAGCCTTTCCAGTGATAAATTAACCCAGAACCCCAGTGGTAACTGTAGCATATAGGTTACATCAATTTAGTGCTTAAACTGAGAGAGAAGGCTGGCAATTTAGTATAGAAATAGCACTTCCATTGCTCTTTTTCTGCAAAACTGCAAATGGAAATGTGCCTGAATGTAACTTACAACACTACAGCATCAGCATTGAGTTTGTGCCTTGTAAGTTTGCACTGGCTGTAGATATGAAACACCATTAGAATATCTAGAATACTCTATCTTCCATTATCATTGTACAACTCTATTCTGCAAATATTTTGTTTAACTTGCATTAAAAGAAATTTGCACATTTTAGGTGTGTATGTTCTATGTACATATGCACAAATATGATCATCTTTTGATGGGGTTTGGTTTCTTCTATGTACATATTTTGCGTACTTTATAAATCATAGGACGGGTGACATTTTCTGTACTTAAATGAAGTAAAATGTTGTAGTACAACATCAGCTATGTTATTTGAATATTTCTTCAATGTTATGTTCAAGTTTTTACTGCTTTATTGTCTTCTTAGACTTTTGTTTCTGTGTTTAATAGCCAAACAAATAGTTACATATTCTTTGATCTGTAAGGTGCTGAGCTTTTTTTTACTAACATGATGAAGCATTTTTTCCAAAATCCTTCAGTTACACAGCTTTACCTTTGTCTTACATCAGAATGTGTAAATGTGAATCAGTGGGCTGCTGATCTTTCTGACCGCTTTAGGGGGAATGGCAGGAGAGGGAGTGGGTGAGGGCAGGAATTACAGCATAGATACAGGCAACTATGGTTAGTAAACTTAATCCTTATTGCAACAAGATCTTGTTTGTTGTTTTCTCTTGTGAATACTTCAGAAGTGAGCCACATACTAGTTCCTTCAGAGGTTTGAAGCCACTGTCTGAAGTACTTGTCTCTTGACCTTTTGAAAAATGAGAGTCCTTTCTGCAGTCCTGCAATCTTAAAATTCTCAGGAACTTTTTGGTTTATTTTTTTTCCTTTTTGCAGTAAGCTGATTTATCTTATGGGCTTCCATATGCTTAACTGTGTAATCTTGTATCTTTAATGCAAAAGAAAAATATACTGTATGTTTTAAATTTACGTCTTGCTGCTTGCTCAGATGACATCTGTAACAAAACCTTTACTATTTGATGTTGAAAGCTGTTTTTAAAAATATATTCCAAATAAACTTTGCTGCTTAGAATTGCAGCTACAAGGGCAACTTTTTGGTTTGCTGTCTTTGTAAAATTATGATAAATTAATATATATATCACCGAGCTTCTTAGCCAAGTTATCCATAGGAGATGATAGCCTAACAAGGGAGCGTGCAAAATCACTTTTTAGTTTTCAGTGTTAATTGAAAATACTCTAAATCGAAGAATTCATGAAAAGCTGTATTTGCTTTAAATAATCAAAACTTCTGTAAATACTGGACAAATTAGTTGTACATTTTTAACAAGGTCTGTTCTTTGGCTGGTTAGCTTACAAATTGCTGTCATACCTTCTGGTGTTACTGCTTACTCTGACTGCAATATGAAAAAATGTCACTTCCCTTCCTATGTGTAAAATAATTTTTCAATTAAATCACTTCTTTATGTGCTTATATCCTTCACAGATGGTTTCTTCACACTAACTGATTAAGTTTTGGATTTCTACCATTTGTGGTCTGTCTCTTGATGTACATACTTACAGGGTTAGAATAGCTCAGTAAATGAACTTCTGTTTTTTCCTGCATTCCCTGACTGACGTCAAGTTCCAGAGTAGTTTGATTTACGTGTTGCCTTTTTGTTCTTGTCTAGCATAACAAAAGCATACAAATCTTTTCAGTTTTCCATAAATCTCTTAAGTTTTTCATTTGGTTTGGTTTTTCAAGTGTGCTGGTCTTTGAATATACTCATATGCTTTTGTTTTAACTAGGGGAGCAGAACAAATATAGCTGAGGGAGATATTCTGGAATTGGCTTTTTTCATGTTCCTGCTTGTCAGAATTTGTTCTTTTTGTCAACTGAAGCAAAGAGGCTGCTGAATATGCTCTGGTCAGGTGTTTTGATCTACTTTTGGTGTTTATTTAGTGTTCTTAATAAGAATATTGCACATTTTTTGTTGTTCTTCAGAAGATTATCTTGACAGGAAGCTATTTAATAGTTCCGAATATGTTGAAAGATGCAGGAACATCTTCATTTTGCTGTTTACTCTTTCCTTCCTCCAGAATGACAAGCTTGTTTCAAGATTGGCTTCCATACATATTTTTGGTCTTAACCAGATTCACCCTAGTAATCATGGTTGACTTAAAGCCATTCCTGTAACTTACGTAAACTATTGCAAGAACTCAGTGGACTGTTTGTTTCATACTGTGCTGCTGTTCCAACAGATAATTAATTCTTATCAAAACATTGTTTCTTTTATTCTTGAGCAGTCAGCTTTTGTTGTAGCTCTTGTGGCATAGCTTCAGTGCTTACCCCTTCAGTTTTTCTTTAGCTTTTTATTAACGTCCTAATCTAGGGATTTTATTCCACAAATCCTCTGTCATCTTAATTAGCTGTGTAAAAACTTTTAATTGGTTGTTCATCCTCTGTCCTGGCATTTGTATAGTGACAGCCCAGGTATTAGATAAGATTGTCCTGTTTTTATCTTTTGGTCCCAGTGACCTAATTAGAATTCTTCCTTACTTCTACATGCACACACACCCTTTTGATGGGAGCTTTTCGATTAGGTCGCTGGTTTGTGACATTTTCTGTTTACTTGCCTTTGCAGCCTTCCTACCTGAGAGGCTCCAACTTGATGAATAAACACTCAAGAATACTTCTTTCCTTTATCATATCCCTGAACCTGGATTTCCATCCATCCATGCCACCTGTGCATGGTACCTGCCACATGTAAAATCTGCAATTTCTTTTGCAGAAATACTTGACATTTTTGGGCTCATTCAGCTGAACTTCTCAACCATTAGTCATATAGAAACACAATAGAATGTCTTATCTGCATCATAGCAGGAGGTAGGTTCCCTTCTAAATAGGCTTTGGTTGTGTTTTGAGACATCTCCAGGAAATAAGTCATTGACACCTGACACAGGCCTGATGTTGATAAGGCAGCCAAAGTTTTCTTTCCTGCTTGGTGACCTATTATAAGGCACTGTAACATGAATTGGCAGGACTTGCTTTTGCTTGCCCTCACTCCTCCTCTGCTGCCTCAACTCATTTAAATCCAAGCTATTCAAGGCAGGGACTTTGCTTTCAAGCATGCTCAGTGTCACATGCATTCTGTCAACTATAAACAGTAATTTCCTCTGACTCACACTGTTGTTGGCCTGATGACCATCCACACGTGATTTGTTACAAAAATCTCAGCTGGAGTAGTTGCCTTCTGCTGCTTCTCTGTCCATGTCTCAGCAGTAGCAAGTCAGCTAGGCAAGGGCTGGGAAAGTGGCTATAAATATCACCGTCTCATTCAGGAAATACAGCAGCAAATGGGGACTCCTACTTGCAGCTGTGACTTAGGCTCTGGCAGAGACAGGTGAATTGTTTGCCCAATAGAAAGTTAGGGAAGAAATTAAAACTTTATAAATTCAAGTTTTCATTCCTTCTTCCTCTCCTCCTTGAAGGCTAGAGCATGGGCTCTAGCAGGGAGGCTCTGACCTATCAAGACTTCTGCTTTATGCAAGATTTCAGAAAATCTGGAAAAATTATCTGATTACTGTTTTCAAATGTCTCATTTAAGTTGCCAGGTGAAATGCTCATGCTCTTGCCTGACTGAGCATGAGCTCACTTGAAGTTTTAATGATGTTTTAATTAATTAATCACAGCTATTAGTCGCTCCATAGACAACTGAACAGCGAAGATATGATTACTGTTTTAATCTTTGTACTTGCTCTTGTTTTGCTGAGGACTGGTATGTTTGTGTCCTGCCTCGCCCTGTCACTATAATTTTAAAATGTTTTCTTTTTTGTCGTTGTTGTTCTTACCTGCCTAAAAAGCTCATGCCCATGATGCACGTGTCCCCTGTCAGTGTGGGAGCAAGCAGGGCACTGTGCCTGCCTGACAGCAAAGCTGGTTTAGCTGCTGCATAGCTAAAGTTTCCACAGAACCTGCTGACAGAGCCTAAACCTTCCTGTCCACCCTTTGTCTTCACTGTCCCTTCACCAGCTTCAAGACGGAAGGGGTGCCCCTATAAAGACACTGCCATAGCCTAAACTCACACAGAGGGCACACATGCACACCTGAACATAGGAATGCTGTTGACAAACACCTCGCAAACACGCAGGATCCTGTGTGACCACCCACCCAATGCACACCAGGGAGGCACTGCAAAGTTATCTCCATCCAGCACCTGGAGCACTGCGATGTTCCTGCCCATTCCAGGTTTAGATGGGCTCAGTCCATCTGGGAGCAAATGTGCTGGAATATTTATGGGGTTTCTGTGGGGCAGTGGACATAGTGTTGCTGTTTGTCCCAGGCAGCCTGAGGCTCTATATGGGGTAAAGGAATCCACAGAAACATGTAGGGTCTGTGCTTCAGATCTCCTGAAGCTGGCACAGGCTGAAAGTTGACTGGTGAGCAAGGGCAGCGATGCTGACACTCAGGGCTCCTATGGGGTTTTGTCCTAGTTGTCAGCTGTGTAAAATGGTTTCCACAAGCTTTGAGGCTATTTGGCTTATTCTCTTGGGCCTTCTTTTGTGTAAAGTGTGCTCGCTTCACTGCAGTACATATTGGAAATGCATGATGCTTCTTACAAGAAAAAGGTTTTGATGAGAATTTTCCTTTGATGTGAATGTTAATTGGCAATTTTTGCCTGCCTCTTTCCTGTTGCTTTTGACTAATTTTCTGGGCTTTTCGCTTTTTTTTTTACATTTCGGTTTCTTTCTTTTTTTGTCTGACTTACCCTCTGTCCTTCACACCATTTTTTTTCTTTTCTCAAAAAGAAGATAAAGCACTGATTTCTTTTTAAATCCTATTTCAAAGCTCTTTGTGTTCCAATATTTCTCCAGTGTTGATAGCAAAGCAAGTTTTTATCCAACAAAGCAGAAGCTGACAGAGTGTCTCTGATTTCTGTTTTTCCCTTCAAAGCAACAAGGCCCATCCGTACATGCTGTCCTTTCCCAGGATGACAGCAGGAAGGCAGTGAGCTGTGCTGTTGTTAGAGGATGGAGATGGACTTGGAGGAGCACAAGCAACTCTGATGTACTTGGTAGCAGTGCAAAGGGGAGGAATGGTTGAATTGATTATGTTCAGCAACCTATTTTGTACCTGTTTCTTGGGTTAGAGGGGGAAAACAGAGCTAAGTACAAGACATCTTCTAAATTTCTATTGCGTAGCAGCAGCTTCTCTGCAGTGCGTGCCAAACATAAATTAGCAGGGACTGATGGCAAGGGCAGAGGTTGCATAATTCCATTCAAGAGATAAACACCAGCCTCTTGCCAGTGCTGTCAATATCCTGTGTGTTACCTGGAACTGGAAACAGACTTAATTCATGTTAAAAGATTGAGCAAACAAAGTTGACTGAATTACTTTGACAGCGAACCTGGCATGAACCTGAAGGAGGTAATATCAGTTCCTCCAGTATTTTTAAGAGTGCAGCTATAAAGCAAAGAGCAATGGGAGAGTATGATGCTGTCCCAGGCAGCAACGTGGGGTAGGGCAAGCAGCTGTAGAAACAGGAGTTGTCAGTGAGAGACACAAAGAAGACCTGGGGAGCAATGTGGTGGTTTGCAAGACTAGCAACTACCTAAGATCACCTACAGAAGGTTTTCTTGAGAAAACCGGAGGCCTACCAAGACTACAAATCATTAATTTGGCCTTTGTAACAAGATCAAGTAATATCAACATGAGCATAATAGACATGGCTTAACTGGGGTGGTATAACTGGTAGCTTAGTTTTGAAGCAGAGAAGACTTACAAACATTTAGGACCTGTCAATCTTTAAAGACTATGTGGAGGTGTTTCCAAAAGCATGATATAAAGCAGAAAATGATAGCTATTTTTGAAAAACACATTAGCAGCTTGGGCAGAGCAACTTTATCGCCAAGTTGCTGAGTAGACATAGGCCAGAAGTTGCTGCAAGTTTAACTACAAAAATGTTCCCTATCTGGCTAAAAAATGAAAACATTCATGAAAATACATATCCAGGAAGGTAATGATGACAGTAATAGGTAAAGACTGTGTCTGAGGGAAAGCAAAACACAAGTCAAACATTGAACAAGCAATGCAGTAGCTTCAATGGTTCTTCCTAAGGGACATAGCTGAAAACAGCCAGAAAAGGCTCCCTCCTTTAGCTGTCCGCCTAGAGTTTCTACCTGAAAACCTAGAAAACTATAGTGACCAAGGAACTAATTTCCCCATAGATGAAATTCTGCATTAAAGCTCTTTCTGTCACAGTAACGTAATAGGAGCTTAGAAACCATACTGCAGCAGCTGTGGGTTTTCTAGACAAGTAGGGGCCAAGGGAAGGTGAAGCCATGGCAATCCTCACATTACTCTTATCTGAGTTTGTTAAACAAAGGGGGAGGGGGGCTCTCAAGCCGTGAACCTCTTCCCTTTCATTATCCAATTTTCAGCAGGAGGTGTGTATCACCCCACAGTAAGCAAAGCACTGGCATCTTCTACTCTGCCATCCCCCTGAAGCACAGATTCCCAGGCAACGCATATTTTTGATCCCTCTGGTTGGCAGATCCTTGGTTTATGGACTCAGCCATTCAGCTCTTCCTTAGGACACTGGGGGAAGGGGGCAGCTGCAACCAGCTGGAGAACTGTGAAGCAGGATAGGACTTGCAACTGATTTTGCTGGAAAAAGAGGAAAGGCTGTATGGCAGTGCTGACAAGTGGAAGGCTGTGGGGGGAAGGTGTGGAAAGCCAGAGCAACTCCAGAAAAGGCTGACATTTATCACAACTTGAAATACTGTTGATTGTAAGAATGGCTCTACATTTGATTTTATAACGAAGACCTTCAAAACACAAGCTCCAAGCTTTCTCCAGTAAAGACTACAGCATGTCTGTGTAATAGAAAAAGGATTGCCTTTTATTAGGAATAAAAGACTCCTGTTACTCAGCACTCGATGTATAAGAAGTAGTGGAGAAAATTGCACTACACCTGAAAGGAAGGTGATTTTGGTGGAACTGCAGTTTCAAACTCCCCAGCGTATCACTTCTAATCCTATAGTGCATTTTCCTGTACATGTTCAATGATTGTTGCCCAGTAGAGTGTTCCCAGGGGATAAGTGCAATAAGGTGGGAGGGGCAATACTGTGGGGGTATTGTTACAGCATCAGGTAAACACACGGTGTCTCTGGAGTTTCATCTAGTCAGACAGCTGCTGTTATCTGTAATACCAGCTGTGCTATCTTGTAACATGGACTTCCATTGTAATCATCTGCTTAAATATAGTTTTTGAAGTGATAAGACCAGTTGAGAGTGGGTGCTCATGTCAAGAGACAAAGAGGATGTCTCTGTGTAAAAGGCTTGCATTCACTTCTTGCAGATATTTAAGTATGTTTTAGTTCTGAACCTTTCAGTGCAGGGACTAACCACAGCCTCTTCCCTCCTGTGCCTGTGCCTGCTTGCTTTCAGCAGTACTTTTCCATGTCACCTGAGGAGAAGGTAGGTTGCTCAGCCTTCTCTTCCAACCCACAATCCACAGCATCCCTAGGAATATTTAGCAAGCTAAAGGAGTCTCATGTCCAAGTGTGAACTGCAAATTGTTCCCATATGAGGTGTGGTATAAGTAGGTGTACCAAACAAAAAGAAACACATACTAAATGAAGTTCAAGATTATCTTGGTCCCAAGTTTAATTTACGTATTTTCAAATTAGAGAGTAAAGATTTGCTTTTACTACTGGGTTGTCATTCATTTTATTTCAATAGATCTAGTGCTCAACATGCGAAATATCCGTACAGTTACTTCTTCAGCATAAAATAAAAACTATAACATATAATGGTTCATCATTTACAAGTAGTTAATTCTGAATGTTGTTTTCCTTTGTTTTTTTTCTTTCTAACACCTATGCCAAACCTCTTAAGCAGTTAAATAAGTTTTGAAGAACATTGTGAAGACAAAATTCTGGTTCAAACGGTGCTTTGAGCACTTTTGTTTCCAGAGTGTTCCTCCCAAAGCAGCTGGGAGGAGGCAGGGGAAGCAGCTTCCCCTGGGGAAGCAGGCTGGTGGCTGGGCTATATATGTACATGTCACCTGTTTTTGCAGCACATGCTCAGGCATTGACACCTCCTCTGCTCCCAGCAGGCAGCCCCTCTTCAACCTGAGCCCCGGCTGCCTACAAGCACCACCTGCCTGTGTGCACACAACCCTGGGGGTGATTCTGCAGCAGCTCTGGGCCATCAGCCCTGCCCATGTTCATCGTGGCCAGGGCTGGTGGCTGTGAGAGCACTGGGATCCAGCCCTGCTGCAAGCAAGCACCTCCTGGGAGACACTCGGAGTGCAGCAGCACAGGAAATTTCCTTCCAAGGAAACAAACCCACAGGATTAGGCTGACATTTTTCCACCAGAAAGGGTAGCTAGACAGGGTGCCATGGCCTGAGCACTGCTCTGGGAGCTGCGTGGCCCTGCAAGACAAAGACAATTCTGTGATCTCTGCCAGCACAGCACCAGCACACGAGTTGTTGTACAGCTACAGTGGGGCCGTTTTTTCGTTCGGAAAAGCACAGCCAAGCAGACAGCTGGGTGTGATACACATTTCAGTCACTCTACATTTGTCACCACCATATACTGGCCATCATTCCACTGCTCTTTCCCAAGTATCCTCTATAGACAGTGGACAGGGACAGACAGTATGTTAGGTAGATCCTTTTCTGACAGAGTACAGCAGCTCTGGTGTTCCTATTAACTATTCTTCAAGAGATAAGGGATCATGAAAGCTGGTTGACAGGAACCACCTATTTGCACTGCCATTATTCTAAAACCTTGAGTTTCCCAGGAAGTCCAGAATTACTAACAGGGCCCTTATCTCATTTAACCATTAATGCTAATTTCTTAAGATGGCTGTTAGATGCCACACCTATGCTTGCTACAAGAAAAAAGAAAAAAAAAAGGGTTGGGGGAGGCTAGAAAAGAAAGCAAGCTATTTTGGAAAGAGAAAATAAAAAAGTTATTTTGCTTGGCCATGGAAATTACTCTCTCACTGCTATTTCTTTTTCTAAATGCAGTAGGAGAGTTTGGATGGAAATCACACCAAGGCATCTCCAGCTTTATCACAGTGTAGCCTATGGCATCCTGGTCTTCCCCTGCCCTTCCCAATAGGCAGAAAACACAACCAGAAAATTCAGTAGATGAATAGTCAGGCACAAGTGATTCCAGAGGCTAGGGGCTGCAACCATGCTACCTGCTCTTCATCCCTTCTCCCGAAGGCCTCTGGAAGCGTGACACTGATGTGTTTTGGGAGCATGTATGCTTTAAGATCAAAAGGACATTTCCAATATCAGCCATTTGTCCTGCAGTATTATCAATTCACAAACTTGTTTCCACGTTTAAATGATAACTTTGATTCTACAGCTGCCACACTTTGGTTCATATTGAGTATCTCAACCCACAAAATAGTCACTGCAAAACTCTGTTGAAAGATTTAAATTAACAAATCTGAGGAAGCAGAAAACCACAGCTGCAACAGCTCTTATACTTTGCTTTCATCTACTTGTATTGTACTCCCTGTCCTTCTCTAAACACATCACTGTTGTATTGAAGCTTCTTCTGTTGATTAATTAGCAAAGTAATAAGTATGTTTCATCCATTCTTTCTCCCTCCCCATCCTCAGGGTATATGCAGACATTGGCCAGCTCACTATTGAAAATTATACACTTTGTGATGTTATTTATGAAGGTCAGATTAATTAAGTATTGCTTTATGTATAACTGCAGTTTGGAGTGGTGTTACGATGTTTATGTTAGCATTAAATTTCCAGCTCCACAGTCATTGAGAAAACAGTTCTATTGTAAACAATTCCCTTGGTGCCAGGAATGCATTTCCTCCGTCAATGAGGTCATGTGAGATGAATACAAACCAGGTAACTTGGTTTGGCAGACTTCAGTTTCCATTGGCATTATTTAAAAGAATCAAAAAGGTTTTCTGGGGAATTCATTGGTAACTTGTATGGAGTTCATAAGGTCTTCCTCTTTGAATGCTTTTCTCACACAGAAGTCAATACCACTTTACAATGAAGAAAGCAAAACAAGAGCAAACATTATCACAGCTGCAGTCAATCCCAAGATTACTAAAGTGGCCTCTTAGCCAGAAGAAAAAAGCAGTATGGATTTTTCCATGAAATCCACTACAAGGGATCTTCCTCATTAGTCTAGTAAGCTGTGAACATTTAACTGAATAGGGACTGAATAGGGCAATATCACAAATCCAAGGATTCTAAAGGCCCCCTACCAATGTTTAATCTTCATTTTACTGGGAGCTTAGTGCAGATGGTTTTTTGCACTTATGTCCTCACCTCACCTTGATGTTGAGAGTTATATGATGAAAGACAGATTTACTTCCGTCTGCTTTGCTCTGTCTCTATACTGCTGACATTTGAGCTTTGAAAGCCTCAATATATTTTGTGGTGGAAATCTAGAAATAGTCTATAGTTATCTGATTAATCTCCTCTTTCGTGTCAATTTGATGTTGTTGGAAAGACAGCACATATAGACTGTCTCATATGTAAAAGAGGAAATGAACATATTTGGTTGCTGCTTTTTCCTGTCCATATCCTATTTTGACTTCTGCTAACAACATACTTTTCTTAGACGGATCACTAATCAACTTCCATTGATGTCACCCTAGCAGCTAGCATTTTATTATGCACAGTATCTTCCTCTCACTTCCTTGTGCCTCCACCTCTGAAGCACTGGATTCAAAATGCCACCAAAGACATATTCCAGGTCAATCCCATTTCAAGACTAATCCTTGGTTTTCTCATCATTTTACTGCATCAAATTCAGGTCCTTTGTTCTCACCCTAAAAACTGCATAATCCCTGCCCACAACTCTGTTTCCATTTCCACCTACTCACTACTTCTAATCTCCTCCTCTACAATATTACTTTCAACGCCCTTCTGCACACCCTCTTGCCTAGGGGATTTTAGTTTTTCTTTTGTTTTGTTTTTGTTTTTTTTTTGAGGGGGGAACTATTTTGTACAAGCTAATGACTGCATATTAACTAGTGAGAAAAAGTAATCTGAGTTTTTAAGTTACAAATAATTATAACTTAAATGAAAATATCCTAAATAAATATCTAAATATCTAAGTCAAATATACAGAATTATTTTATTCAAACTCCTCTGGATTTTTTGCTTTGTTTATTTTAATATTTATTCTAATATTCTGCCTTAAAGCTGAAAACTGTGCTCTTATCTTCTTTTAATGTGAACAACATGAAAAACCTGTAGTTTCACTCAGCAGGGAACACCATGCTGAAAAGAATTGTGGATTTGGAAGAAGACAGCAGCATGAACTTCAACTGCAGCCAGCAGAACCCAGTGGAGCTCAACGACTGTGCAAACCAAGCCCTACAAAACCTGCATCTGTTTTTACTGGAGCGATGATGTAAAACAGGCTTTAAAACACACCGTGATAAAGTCTGCTAATTATCTTGCATAAAGGGTTTATGCTTTCTACTTCACTGACACACGATATTTCCCACACAAGGGAGAGCACTCTGCTCTCATCCCATTCCGAGCGCACGTTGCAGGAATGTTCCGACACATCTCCACAATTTTCGTCATGTCAATTGGTAACCTCAGGCAATGTATTAACAAGCTGATGTACAAACAGGTGCTTCATACTCTATACGAGAAGTCTGTGTAAAGACCTCGGAGCAACCTCCCAGTATCTGAAGGGAACCCACAGGGAAGACAGAGAGGGATTCTTTGTCAAGAACTGTAGTGATAGGACAAAGGGGAATAGGTAAAAACTGAAAGCGGGGAAATTTAGATTGCGTACACAGAACTGCATTACTGTGGGCGTGATGAGGCACTGGAAGAGGTTGCCACAGAGAAGCTGTGGATGACCTATGACTGGCAGCGTTCAGGCTGGACGGGACTTTGAGCAACCTGTTCTAGTGGAAAGTGTTCCTGCCCCCGGCAGGAGGCTTTAATCGAGGTGATCTTTAAGGTCCCTTGGAACCCAAACCATTCTACGATTTTATGATTAACCAACGACAGGGGTTTTTTCCCCTGTCCGGAAGCCAGCAGTGCTCTCCTCTCGGGGCATTCAGGGCGAACTCC
>VWZV01005811.1:183354-215124 GCA_013397155.1 Irena cyanogastra
CCGCCCATCTGGGGGCGGGCGGCAGCGGTGAGCCCACGGGCCGGGCCCGCCCTCACGCTGCCCTGCCGCCGGTACCGCCGCCAAGGCCGGGCTCTCCTGACCGGGGCCGCTCCCCGATGCCCTCCGGAGAGGCCGCCATGGGCAGGGAGAGACCGAGGGGGGCGGCCGCGCAGCACCGCCACTATCCTGTAGGGGGCGCCCGCCGCGCCCAGAGCGGCTCCCGGCTCCCGCTTCCCACCGCCCTTTGCCTCCGTCCCTGACCCCGNTCCGCGCCGCGCTCGCTCCCGCCGCGGCACGGGCAGCGGACGGGCGGCTCCGCGACCCCCGCGCCGCAGCACCCGCCCGAGGCACTCGGCCCCCCGCCCGCCCGCTGCCCTTCCTCCGCCGGCGCAGCCTAAGCCATGCTGCTCCTGGCCGCCGCCTTCATCGTGGCCTTCGTCCTCCTCCTCTACATGGTGTCGCCGCTTATCAGTCCCAAGTCTCTGAAGCTGCCCGGCGCGCACGTCGTGGTGAGTGCGGCGCCCCTCGGGAAGGGCACGGCGCGAGGGTCCCCGGTCGCCGTCCCGCTCCGCCGCGGGAGGAGGCAGCGGGCGGGCGCTGCCGCTCGGCCTCGGCGCCGGGGTGGCTCCCGAGCTGCCCGCCCTGCGCCGGGAAAGGGAAGGAAGGAGGGAAGGAAGCTGCTTTCTCCGAGGTGGAGGCGCAGGTTGTGGGCAGTGCTCCGCTGGCAACCGGGGTTATGGCTTGCGGGAATCCCGCTGCAGCAGCGGGGAGGCGGGGAAGGGAGGTTTGGGGGCACCCGGAGCGGGCAGCGCCAGCCTTGGGGGTGCCCCCGGGTCCGAGAGGAATCGTGGAAAGCTGGCGGTGGCACCCCGAGCTACCAAAACCCGGGAGCCACAAGTCCTGGGTGATAAGGAAATGACCTGTTCCGATGGCCCTGACAACCGCTGCGTTGTCCCGGTTGGCTTGAGGCGATGGTCTGAGTCACCATCTTCCAATCTCAGCGCTGGCTTTTTGACACATTCCTTTTGTACTCTCCAAGCCACCGGTTACCTCGAGTTTTCTTTTCTTTTAGCATCTACCAGGGTAGTGACGTGGTATATGTATACACACGTACACCCGAAGGCCAAGTCTATGGTCTCTTTTGTCAGAAAAACCAAGTCAGGTATGAGGAAGTGGAAAAACCAATACAAAGGAAGTGATCGGATGACACTTGGGCACCCTTTCATCTTTAAGCACAGAGATATGGATGTCTTTGAGCGATATTTTGACACGATGGTAGAAGGAAGTCTTTGGAAGAGCACACTGTTGAAAGAGTCCTTGAGTAGGACATCACTGGAAGTTATATGAGTATGTGGCTTGGGAAGAGGGGGACAGAAGGAAGAAAGGGGGATACTACTCAGTTGCTTTCAGAGGCATCACAAAATAGTGAATTTGGGCACATGACAGCAAATGAGTTAAGCGGTTCAAAAGATTCAGGGTCCTAGAATCAGCTTCCTTAGTTTATCTCCAAATCTCCGTGGTATGTTTTGTGCAGAGAAGCTGCAGTTTACTGTTTATTTAAATTTACTGTAAGTGAGTAGTTTTGGTTTGGTTTTTTCGTTATTATTTTTTGGAGTTCCTCTTTGGCGGATGGAGCTGTCCCCAGAATGATTAAGATGTTTCCAAGTTGCAACAGTGCTCCCAAGTTGCTTTATGCAGTAGGTGTTTGCTCCCAAGTTGCTTTATGCAGTAGGTGTTAACTTGGGTGCTGTAACTGGCTTTACAGCATCATATTCTGTGTAACGTATGTTCAAGGTTGCATTAAGATTCTTGGGTTATGGCTCTTTCCCTGCAGGAGTAATGATTATTAAGGCAAAGGTGAAGGAGACTTACGCACTATCTGTGACATTTGTGAAGAAATAGAACAGCAAACATAAAAAGTGAAATGGATTTTGGTTTTATTTATTTATATATGCAGTGATTACACAGAGTTTTGTTCATTCTGTATAGTGATTAAACTCTTTAAAAGCTACTGTGCTGGCTTTTCCAATCAGAAGGGTTCATTTAGGCAAATTCACATTTAAAATTCTGAGACTGTTCTTGTTGGAGAAGCCTCCCTGTAACCATTGCTGCTAATTAGCAGTTTAATCTCAATTTGGTGCTAGTGGAAGTCTGAAAAATAGTATTCCTGCAGTCCTGTAAAATTAGGAGTTCAGCTGGAAAACTAACTATATGAATATATTGATGAAGAAAAAGGCTGTAACATATATCCAACCTGATGATACAAATAAAAATCTGAAACAGGGAAACAGTTTTATTGATGTCACCACTTGTAGAACTATTTGCTTTATTTTTACTTCAGTTATGCTCCTAAAATGTTTATGAAAACTAAGGAAATATGGAACAGTGGATTTGGAGGTCACTAGTTCTTAGATGTGTAGATGTTGCTAATAATGCTGGGCACTTATACTTGTGGATTTCAGACTCCCTAATGCCATGCATAAGGAAGAGTATTGGAAGATGGTAATTTAAATCAGAAATACTATTCAAGAAGACTTTCCATGTTGTGTGTGTGAAGTGAATTCTTTAATCATATGATGGGAGTGAAAATTCTCTGCTACTGAAATGACTGAGAGACTTGATGAAAATATTTAAGAACCATAACATTATGTAAGGACTTCTTTGAAGTCTTCTCACAGAAAAGATCAAAATTTGTTTAAGTATCAGGCCTCAGTTAAACCCACTATTGAAATAAATAAAAGGAAAATGACCTGCAAATTACATATATAGCTGGTTGAGCCTTTTCAACAGGGCAAGTGATTGTCATTGCACACTATAATCTTTCAGAATATACCTGAATAAATTGCTTTACTGAAGCAGAGAAAGTCAGTCTTCCCTAGAAACATTTCTTTCTAGGGGTCTGTTGAAAGTATAATGAAATCTGTTACATTTCTGAAGGAAGGTCATTGGGCAATTTCAGAGGCTGTTACATACCAGTTACTGAATTTTCATCTTAAGTCAGCATTCTTTTCACTTTTAATCCTTCAGAAAAATTATTTCTCTTTACTTCTAGCAGTTATGATTAGGATATGTCTGAGCTGTGGCTAAATAGTTTACTCATGCTGCCATTTGGGATAAGAATTTGAAGCACAAAGCTTGAGGGTTTTTTTTCTTTGTCCTCTCCCACAGTCATTTGCGTGATGGAAGCCCTTACTGTGTTAGGTGAGACATGGTTTCTGGAGAAATCGTAGAATTACAAGAGTCTCTTTTTCTTAGAAAAGCAGTGCTATTCAGAGTGAGAGTCTAGAGAGCTCCAAATTACTCATCGTCTAATCTTGTGGGTTCCTCACTCCCTCCCCCCCCCTCCCCCCGTCCTCATCTGCTATCTATTTTCTTTACCCCAGCTAACACCATTAAATGGTAAGGGCTTTCTTTGCTCTTAAATTGGCTCAGGCATTAGGTTTAGCTTATTTTAAAGAAAATGCTCCTTAGATGCTTTATATTTTTTTGCTTCTTGCATGACTAGGACAACATTCTCAAAGAAAGAGTGTAAAAGTTATTTTTGTCCTGTAGAGATGCTGCTTCATGTGCTGAACTTTGTGCTTTGAGATTCAGAAGGCAATTTTATACATTACTTGTTTTGCCATTGGCTTCATCTCTCTCCTTTGGTCTCAGGCTACAAATTAATACATGTCACAGATTCTGTGAGAATAAGCTAGTATTTTGGTAACTGGTTGTAACAGTAGACAGGAATATGAAAATAGGCTAAGGCAGTCACCACTGCTGCATTTGCACTGGGCTCACTCGGACCACATTTAATTGCCCTTTGTCAGGGATGTTACACCTGCTCTCTATACAATGTTCTCTCTTAATTTTCTCTACGAAAGTCTTCGAGTGATATTTAAAAACTCCCTGCTGAAATATGAATGCTAATATTTTTCCCTTGTTTCAGAGTTAACCTTTCTAAAACCAAGTTGAATTTCTGAGAAAACCCAAAGCCCTGAGGTCTCAGTGTTATGAATGCAATTATCAAAGTTCGAATTAGTGATGGCAGGAAATGGAAAGATGTTATCTCCTTGAGACTGTCTCACATTCAGTTTGACAAGGGCCCTTTTTAATGTGGATGTAGTTCAGGATGGTTGTGCCGAACCCTCCTGCACGTGGGTCATCCCTAGTCCAGTAATTTCCCACGTCTGTGCAGAACCCAGCCTGGTAACTGTGGTTGGGTTTAAGGAAGGGCCATCTTGGTGCTTCAGCACTGTCGTTCCTGTGTTGGGACTGATAAGATCTGTGGTTTGGACACATCCGAGTGGTTTGACAAGAGGTCATTTTGAGCCTAGTCAGGCATGCTAACCACTTAGAGCAGATTAAAGGCATGTTCCATGTTTCAGTAGAACCTTCTATCAGAGCACTGTCTAAAAGCATGAAGCCAGCTTGCATCCAGTTCTAAGTGAAAGTTACTAAGTTCTATTGGAGATGCCATAGCAAGTCTTGATTTTGATCATTCCTGATGAGAGTTCAGTTAATTTGGATTTGGTCTGTCTCATCAATTGAAGTGAATTTCCAGTATCTCGAATTTGAAGATCTAATAGATCGGTTCTCTGTACCTCATGCCACTGTTTCCACTTATAAGGGGGAAATTAATCCTGTGACTCTTAAAAATTGAACTCTGTTATCAAGGATCATAGCTCAACAAGTTAGAGCCAGGCACTTTTTTGGCATACCTAGTTTGGTACCTGTTCTTTTTAAGCATAGGAACAGCTCAGTAAGACTGCTCAAGTGCTGCATTCTGAACATCTGAATTAATGCTATGTTTTAATTGTGTCTTATTGCCAAAATACTAATCTGGGATTTGAGTTGCAGTGGTCAGATTTTTATTTTTGGTAACTCCTCTGAGGCTGAGTTACAGTAAAATTTAAAAATGGGATTGGTGGCAATTCAAATGTCTGGAATTAATGAAATGCAGTGGCAGTGTAGAACCATTGGCCACAAGGGTAAGTAATTGTGCTAATGTTGTCTTTAACAGGGTAGGTGTGTGCTCTTCTGTTAGTTCTGAGTATGTGTTAGGAACTTACATACCTAACAGACCTCGTAGATTTGGTTATGTTAATTTCACTACAGCACAAAGCAAACTTTTCACTGGTGTTGAGAATTTTTTTTTTTGCTATTACATTAGCACTCATGGTGAATGCTCCTGAAAGATGTATTAGTAACAACCTCCCACATGCTTGTAGCAGCCTCCCACCTAAATGCTAAAGTTCCCAGCTAATTGGTATTGCACTTTATCGTTGACCAATCTGACATGAGCTCTATCCAGTGTTCTTGGGTGTGACTATAAATAAAAACTTCCTTTTTCTGTTCCTTGCATGATTCAGACATTGTCTTTCTGAATTGAACGTTAGAGCTGTTTGACAAGCAAGAGGTTTGGTGCCAGTACCTTCACCTGCAGAGAATTCCTCAAGCACTAGTGTAGTTGATCCATTCCTAATAGTCACCACTTTGTGCTGGTAGTAATCAGCTGTCTCACCAAAGATTGGAATTGGAGCACTCTTCCGTGCCCACTGATTAGTGCTGGTGTACCTGCTGCTGATCTGTGGAAGCAACTCACACATACTGTGCATCTGAGGTCTGCATGAATGTATCAGACTATTTTAATCTTTTCAGATATGTATTGAAGTATTGCAGTCTATTTCAAGAATTTCAGTATATTTGTTACTTTCTCCCATCATGAAGAATTAAATTAATTCTGTGGTTCTGCTGAAGTCCCAAATCAATAATTAACACTTGCACTCTTCTGGACTTACTTACTCTGAAAGCTGTCATCGTTGGTTCATAATACTACAGAGTTTTGCATTTCCAGAACAGGACACATATCTTGGAGTTATCCTCAAAGGTTTGGGTAGTGTGAAGCTGATCTTGCAGAGTCGGTTAGAAGTTAACCTGAAGCAATTCTCTCTAATAACAGAGGAAGCCTAAAGTGCTGAAATTAGTCTTTGTGAGTGCTACGCCCATTCTTGGCCCATTTACAGCTCAAGATGAACCAGTCAGAAACTGTAGATTGTGTTGTAAATCTTTGCTGGGATTATTTTATTTGCAGTAAGCTGTTTTTGAAGGCTAGTGGTAAAATACTCAAATGAAAGAAGAGTTTAGTGACTCATGGGAATGTACTTCTGACTCTTCTGACTTTACTGCCTCCGGGAGTGGAAAGAATTTTGAGGATAATGCATCTCTGATACAAAACAAAACTGAGACATTGCCTAACGAGGAGACAACACAAGGCTTTTGATAGGATGTATGGTTAGAGATTGGGATCTTTGCTGTTACACTAATTAGCTCAATGCCTCCATTTTCTTAAAATGGAGGAGGTAACCTTTTCTGCAGTCTTTGGAAAGGTTTTGATAAAGAGCAGAAGGTGATGATTTCTGAAGAAATCTGAATCTTCTTCCAATTCTTCTGAACTCATTTCATCAATATACTTTTCTTTGAAATAGCTGCTTCTAGGTATTTTGTTCCAGTATTTTCTCAACATGACTTTTAATATGCTGTTTAAGGAAAATTCAAATAATTTGTCTATATAAGGAAGATACCAGTGTCCTAGAACCGAAGGCACATGATTCAAGTCACCTAAAGATGTCAGGCAGACATTTTTATTTTAGTGAAAAAGAGAGGTCAGGATTGTCACCTCCATCTTGTTCCACAGGCAGTTCATAAGTAGGTTTATTGAGAGTAGTGAGAGAGGTGGTAAGGTGACCTTCATGTGTGTGTTGGTATGGTTTGTCAGGGTACATTCCTGCAGCACATGATGCAGGACTGTAGCCATCAACCTGTATTTGTCTAATATTAACAAAATATTAACTTCCTGTTTGCATATAAGACTGTCCAGGTGTTATAGCTTGGAGGAAGAAGAAGAGATTATGGAAGTTTAGGTGCTGGCATCCCCACTAAACTGAAATAGCAGGATGGAATGGGGGATGGTTCAAGGTTCTGACTAGGGGACTGAAAAATGCACTACAAAGGGACAATTGTTGAATTAATGGGATTTTTCTTTTAGTAAGAAAGAAGGTGTTTTCTGTTCATGTTTACATGATGACATCTTCAGAAAACAATCTGCAGTAGCTGATTTTACAAGTAATTTCTACTGTGGCCAGGTATGAAGGAGCAGTATGTAACGGCACTATCATGGCATTAATAGTGATTTCAAACTTTTAACAACACACTTTTAGAAATAGCCCGTGGAACATGCGAGAGCACCCATGTGGGAATGGTCTAAGTGTGCCTGACAACAGAAATGCCCAAAAATTAACACTGAGGTAAAACTGGTTTTAGGGTAGAAACAAAGACTCAGTTACCTATTCAAATCTTATGTTTCATTCATACTCCTGAAGTAAGCTAGCTTTAGTGTATCTCCTGTATTTGTCTCTCATATTTTAACCTCAGTGTGTTTTTAGAATTTTCATGTGATTTGACTCATACATATGTGAGAAGGGATGAGAATAGTGGACTGACACTGATGTTTTCAAATAACTTTTAGGTAACTGGAGGCTCCAGTGGAATTGGAAAATGTATTGCTATTGAATGCTATAAGCAAGGTGCTTTCATAACACTGATTGCAAGGGATGAGGTAAGTGTATGTGTAATTTTACCAGCTACACTCTTCACAAAATCTTTATAGATGGGGAATAATTTTGGCATTGATGATTATTCATATTTCTTCAGAGTATATTTTAAGGGGACCCTAAGCATTCCAAGCTAATGCATTTGACTAGCAGAGGTGGCTGCCTTTTAAAGAAGCATAGTCCAACATGGAATTTGTGATTAGCTTGCCTTAAAACTCTGCCAGTGCTATTGCTTTTGTTATTGGCATTTGTTATATCCTTGTCTAGATCTGTGCCAGAGCACAAAGTCAGGAAAACCCCTATATTGGTTAAAAATGTAGAATTTCCCTACAGGAAGTGACATGTGGAAGTTTAATCATCTCTAAAATTCACAAACTATAGTGGTGTCTAATCAGCATTATATCATATTTTTTACTCGTGAAAAACTCTTCATCAAGACAGCTTTGGAAGAAAAAGCATTGCTTTTTTTGGGTTGTGGGGTTTTTTGTTGTTGTTGTTGTTTTTTAAGTAAGAGGTATTCAGAATTTAGTTGGAATTACTCTATTTTCATAACAGACTGTTGTGTTATTTGTTGCAAAAAACCTAATTATTCTGGAAACAAAAGCATTTAATTTTTTGGGGGCCCTCAGTCCCGGCTGATTTGATAATTTACACTTGAGAACTTATTTTACATAACTTAAATATAATCAGAATTAAGAGAACTTTTCTTGAAAGGATTATTACACTTTGAATTTACCAGATTTTTGGGGTTTGATGATTTCGTGCCAGTGATTATTCTGCAGGAAGGTTTATGTGATATCACATAAATATAAAATAGAGCCAAAATAAAGGAAAAGAATCAATACCTACAGTCTTAGGTGCTGTCTGCAGCATGAAACAAAAGCATTAGATCTGTAGAAGTCATTAATAGCTTTAGAACACAAAGTGAAAAACAGAGAAGTGAGTTCTTGATAAATTTCATGTTTTCGTATCTTTGTAAGCCTTCAAAATGGCAGTAAAATGCTGTAACTATTTGAGGATAACTTAGGGGGGGTTTAGGGTTTAAGCCTTACTGAAGTACTGAGGACTAATACTGCTCTCAGAACTATGTTTCAGTTGTCTTTGTGTCCATTTCAGAACAAGCTGTTGCAGACGAAGAAGGAAATAGAAAAGTACTCTGTTAATGACAAGCAGGTAAGGTCTCTGCCAAGAGGGGCTGTTGTATGTTTTGTTTAAGACAGTGGCTACAACACAGTTCACTGGTCCTGTATTTAAAACAAAGCTATTTGACAAAACTGAGTGAGGACTCAGTACTTGGATTCAGGAATACCAATCTGTTTACATGAGATGTTCTGAGCTCTTGCTATATTTGATGTTGCCTAGCTAGTCTGCTTTTCTTAGAGAAAGATGTCTTCATCTGTAGGTGTAGAATGCTTTTTTGGATAGCTGCAATTTACTGTCACTTGGTAAGCATTTTATTCTTTCAAATGAAGTAGAGGAACCAAATTTTTTTTTCCCTCAAATACGATGTTTTTTGCAATTCATAAATACAGCATATGTCTTGGGAAAGGAGTTTAGTTGCTTGTTCCCAGGTTTATTTCACTACTTTTGTTCCTTTTTCTGACTAAGTACTGTACCAGTTACACTAGTTAAATTTGTGAAGTTCAGAGACTTCTAAACATAGAAGCTGCTTTGCTGAATAGATAATGCATTCGTGCATGAAGGCAATGGTTTGGAGCTTGCAAAAGTACTAGCTTGGAATAGCTGAGCTTGCTGTGTTCAAAACATGCAACCTCTAGGTGAAATAGTACAATAATTTTTTCTTACTACTAATAATGAAGGAGAGAGGGGAAATAGTACTGAAACTATTTTAACATATTTGATTTCTTGTGTTCCAGAACTTTGTTGATCATAAAAGTAACTTAGTAACTAAGTTGTTTTCATGATCACAAATAAAAGCAATTTATTTGTCTATAATTTTTTGGGGGCCCTCAGTCTCAGCTGAATTGATAATTTACTTACACTTGAGAACTTATTTTAAAGTTCTCAAGATCTTTAGAGATTTGAATTGATAAATTAGATATTCTGTTGAAAAGAAGCAATAAAAAAGCTGAATATTTGCAGGCAAAAATATTAGTATCGTAGCTGATACAAAATTTTTGAATACCTCCATATATAAGATAAGATTCTGTCTTTACTTCCTTACACTTTTGTCAAATGGATCAAGCTGCTTTTTTTTCTGTGCATGCTGCCTTACTCAGATCAACTTTGTTTGAAAATCTAAGCCATTTGAGGTGAAGAGAAGCTGTATTTTGCCCATTAAAAAAATCCTGATAACAATTTTCTTTTAGCTGCTCGTGCAGTTTCCCAAGCTTAGCATTACAGTTAATCCCTTGTCAAACACTGTGTCAGAATGTTCTTGTTAAAATCTGTCCTAGCTTGATAGATGCTGACTTTTTAAAAGACTATTATTCGGTGCATGTACCTAGGAGTTTCAGTGAAAATCTCCAAAAGCACCTTCAAGCAAAGCAAGCACCTCCAAAAGCAAGCTCCAGAGTGGACTGACTAGGACTTTTTTTGCAGAAGCAGTTTCAGGCTTGCAGCCAGGTTAAGCAGTTGGCAGTGGAGGTGGTGGGCAGGCTGGCTCCTCTCTAGCTGTTGTTGGGTTGTGGACATGGTCTCACGGAAGCCTGACTGATCTGAATGGAAAGAACAGAGCTGGAGAAGGCAGGGAGTCTGGGGCAAAGCTGGCACTGGAACAACAGATCAAAAGTTGTAAAGTAGATGAAGAGAAACTGTACAAAGGGATTACTGAAAGGCTGTAGAGAAAGGTGATGTCTGGTGCAGGTAACACACACAGACTGTTACCTTTAGTAGATCACAGAATCATGGAATGGAAGTGTCTGGTTCCAATTCCCCTCCTCTTGGCAGGGACACTTTCTATTAGACCAAATTGCTCAGAGCCCCATCCAACATGGTCTTGAACACTTCCAGGGATGAGGCATCCACACTTTCTCTGTGCAAGTGCCTCCCAGTAAAGAATTTCTACCTAGTATCTAATCTAAACCTACTCTCTTTCAGTTTAAAGACATTTCCACTTGTCCTCAGCTTTCTTGTAGGCCCCCTTTAGATACTGAAAGGCAGCTGTAGGGTTTACCTGAAGCCTTTTCCATGCTGTACAGCCCCTCTCTCAGCCTGTCTTCATAAGAGGGTTGCTCCAGCCCTCTAGTCATATCTGTGGCTTCCTCTGGACTTGCTCCAACAGTTCCCTGTCCTTCCTATGCTGGGGCCCTGAAACTGGATGCAGTGTTCCAGGTGGGGTCTCACCAGAGCAGAGCAGAGGGGCAGAATCCCCTCCCTTGCCCTGCTGCCCACATTGCTTTGCATGCAGCCCAGGACACGTTTGGCTTTTTGGGCTGTGAGTGCCCATGGCTGGGTCATGTCCAGCCCCTCATCCTCCATCACCCCCAAGTCCTTCTCAGCAGGGCTGCTCTCAATCAGTTCATCTCCCAGCCTGCATCAATGAAGGGGGGCTGTCCCAGTCCAGGTGCAGTACCTTGTTCCTGGTCTTGTTGAACTTGATGAAATTTCCAAGAGCCCACTTCTCAAGCTTGTCCAGGTTCCTCTGGATACTGTCCTTCATGTGTGTCACTGCACCACCAAGCTTGGTGTCATCTGCAAGGTTCCTGTAGTTCTCGTTGGCTGTGTCATTCAAGACACTCAATGGTCTCATGTCAAGCTAAGAGGCAGAGATTCTCAGGGAAGATTACTTTTTTCTTGGGCATGTGCTGTCACTGTTCATCTCTTGGATACATACTTGAAACCAAGTTGCATTGACAACCAGAGTCTGGCATATATGTACCTATATGTATCACATTTGCATGTGATTTAGAGTGCTGATGGTGCAGCCTCTATGGATGTAGGTGTTCACTGCAGCAAAATCCTTACCCTTAGAGTTTTTTTCCAGTATTTTTAAATCCATTTTCTAATCTAGAATATTCTCAGTTACTTTACTGGGGGTTGAGTTGATCTTTTATTGGAGAAAGCTTTATTAATGATCCAACACCACGCAATATTTGGAACAAAATGTAATGAGCAAGGCTGGGCATAAGACTACTTCTGGTAGCATATTCTGTGTCCTAGATATGGATCTATGGTCCATATTTTGGAGTAAAGGTAACTAGTATATGGTAGCAGAAAGAATGTATCATGATAGAAGCAAAGAGGTGAATTGTAAAACATGATAGTAGTCAGTAAAAGCTGTGGTAGTTCCTGAGTGTGTTGTTCACAGTGTAACTAATCTATGCAATCTGTTAAATTAACAAATTGCTCCAATTTTTGTAGAGAACTGTGATTTACTTCATCTCCTCACTGATCTTGGCAAAGACATCCAAATGATAATTCAGTGTTGTTTGCATTCAGCTTCTGTTTTGTTCTTAAACTTACAAAAAAGATAAACGTTTCCAAAACATAATAAATGCATTAAGTGGATTCCTACTAATAACTTGTGCCACAAGTTTACTCTGCTGTCCAACTACAGGCAATGCTGGAAGGCAGGAATAGCCAACCTGCTGTACAGGAATGGCAGGCAGATTCTGTTTATGCAGCTAAGAAGTGTCACAGTGTGACCAGGGGCAGGAGTGACGAATCACTGCTGCCAAAGCATTTAGTTACACTGTGGTGAGCCTTTTTTTGTGTGTGTTTGCCCACATGTTGCATGATAGGTGGTCATGAGCATACTTGTTACAAACTACTGATCACTTTGTTTTATTTCATCTCTGACTTTTAAATTAGTTGACCAAAGTAACAGAAAGGATAGAAGCTGGAGCAAGAATACAGGAATCCCTCCTATTATTGCAATAGGAGATGGTTTTTCTGTTCAAGATGAGGAATTGCCCCAGTGCTCTGTTGATGGCTTAGCAGAGAGAGTAGCTTATTTGTCAGTACCTGGTGTTTGCAGCAGTCTTACAGTTTGGAAGTGGTAACCAAAAGAAGCAGTGCTTTCTTGGGCCAGAAGTTGATTTGAAGGTGTTTGAAAACCTAGATTCTGAGAGCATCTTGCTGAAAGTAGCCAGTAACTTTCAAGGAAAACAGGGCCTAACTTTTAGCTGCAAGAAGTCCATATCACTATCATCTCTTTTCCTTCATCCTGCCTGCCCACCCCTCCCCTCTGCTTCTTTCTTCCCTGGTTCTTTTAAATTTTCTGTATCTTTCAAACTAAACTCCTTAATGTCTTGATTTTCAGACAGGGAGTAAATATGTACACATGGCCTTCACTTTTTTAGGTATTTATGACACTGTGCAATTAGTCAGTTTCTCATAGAATTTTTATTTTCATTTTGTCCTTGAGGTGTCCCAATTAAATATTATGCAACGAGGTTTACTACTATTCTTAAAAAAATCATGAAATAAGGAGGTAGTGTGCCTTGCAAGTACTAAAATTAGCAGAGTGTTAACACTTGCTTTCTAAATATTGGAACAGATTTTTTTTTCAGCACTGGTGCTGCCTTTTCAGGTAACACTGCAACCATGCCTTGCTATGAGGTGGAAAAAAACATTTTTTCTTTAAAGATGAGCCTAAGCCATAGAAATGGTTTGACTTACATTTAGCTGATGAAAGTTAAACATATCACTGGGGAATTTTGATTGTCTTAGTTAAAATAGCTTTTACTAAACTTCCTGTAAATAGCTCCGTCCATTGTGTGTCTTAGTACAGTAAATTGGAAATTGTACTTTGCACAGGAGTGACTGCTTTGAAGATCATGAGGTGCTTATTTGTTCTTAATGTAATCTTTATTATACTAGAACCTGTGTGTGAGGAGGAGGAGCTTGGAGGTAGCAGAAACTGCTTTCTCCAGTGTGCAAGAAGTGCAGAATATCTTGTCAAAAAGACTTTTTTGTGGAAAAGATATGACATTGGGCTTGTTTCATTTTGAAAGGCTCTAAGTCAAAAATTACTGGACTTAGTGTGTTGTGAAAATGTGCTGTCATTTTTCTTTTCTAGGTTGTGCTCTGTATTTCTGTTGATGTGTCTAAAGACTACGAACAGGTGGAGAATGTTCTAAAACAGGTGAGAAAATAACTGATTCACCTGCATATCTTAAGGAACTTATGTGTTGTGTTTCTGTTGAAATAGTTTCTTGTTTGGTACTGGGATGTAGGAAGGTTCTTTTCTCATAAAGAATATAGTAACCTCTGTCCCCTTTTCCAGGCTCAGGAGAAGTTGGGGCCAGTTGACATGCTTGTAAACTGTGCAGGAACATCAGTTACAGGAAAATTTGAGGATATTGAAGTGAATTCTTTTGAAGTGAGTGAGCATACTTTTTATTTCGTCATATGGTTATTTCTTATTTAATCATTTTAATAATTAGATTGCACTCCTGTGTCTGCAGACTTGAACAGTGCTACACTTGACTTGTGCTACCTGTCAGAATCTCTTCAGATTTGCAAGGGTTGCCTTTAACTTCTCCGCTAACAATTTCACATAGTTTCATTTTTTTTTCTGTTGAAGATTTTTCAAAAATATTTTTAACCTGTTTAAGAAAAATGCATATATTATCAGTGTTCAGTTCTGAGATGCATGAGTTGTTTCAGCTTGAGAAGCTGCTGCTCTGATGAAAAGACAAAAAAGCAACCCCAAAATACCTGTATTTTGGTTGCTTTTTGCCTGCAGCCTTCAGGCCTCCATTCATCTACAGATAATCCTGAATCACATGAAAATACTAAATAGGCATAATTTTATAATACATTTGAATCATCCATTTTATTGCTTGTATAGGCTATCAGTTGTGTTTTAGGTCTTGTAGAGAATGAAATTAAAGACTTCCCTTTATCCTGGCAAAGAATAAAATCTCTGAAACGTGTAAATACATAGCATTTTTCCTGTTTCCTGTTTTAGAAAGCTCTTTAAACTTTCAGTATGTTTTCATGCATCATGCATAAATGGATTGCTTCCTGGAGGCTGTTCAGGTTAGATTTTCCCTGAAATACTACTCTTTTTTCCTTCGAGGCCATATGGTTCACAGCATTACCAGTATCCTGGATGCTATTAAGACTTACAGGATTTCTTTTGGCTTGGAGTGGGATTTTTAGCTATAAAACAGTTTATGAAGCTGTAGAATAGAAAACAGTTGTTCTTTTTGCCAGAACAGATCTGGTGAACTTGATTGTTAAAGCAGGCTGAAGTAGGGTTTTTTTGATAAATAAGACCAAACAGCTGAAAAATTCTGGATCTGTGGCTCAAATACTCAAATATTAATATTGTCTGTACAGAGATTAATGGCAGTCAATTACCTGGGTAGTGTTTACCCCAGCCGAGCAGTAATCGCTACCATGAAGGAGCGCAGAATGGGAAGGATTGTCTTTGTATCATCTCAGGCTGGGCAGTTGGGCCTGTTTGGATATACAGCTTATTCTCCAACGAAATTTGCTCTTCGAGGGTTGGCTGAAGCCCTGCAAATGGAGGTATGTGTGCAATAATTTTAAGTCATTTTGATTAGAAACAATTTTGTTTTAACTGTCCTGTTTACCACCGGACATTTTCATTTAAATAGGCTGGGGGGCTTTTGTATTGTGCAGCATTGCTGATATCTGTGTCTTGTTTGCCCTCATTTGGCAGCAGTACAATCCTATTGCTCTGCATGGGTTGCAGAAACTAACCTGATTTCAGTTGCATAAGAGGGAATAGATTGAATCTGTTCCTAAAACCGAGCATGACCACATGTGCAGACATTATTTTAATCTTTTATTTTAATTAAAAGGACTATATTTTTAAGACTTTTGATTAAAAGCCTTCTTCAAGGTTCTGAGTACAAAATTATATTGAAGATATCACATGGATGCATGAGAGACAGGCCAATGATTGCCAGTTTGTTTGTTTGAGAGTCCATGGTAAGTGGTATGTGACCCATATGAAACTGTAAAACTCCTAAGCTAGAATTTGAGGATTGTCCACCAAAAAAAAAATAGGTTTGTGGTGACTCACCCTTCTATATTTTGATATATGTGAGCTTTTTATCCTGCAGTGATCTAAGCTTATATTTAAGACCAAACCACTATTTTCATTATTTGATGGAAAAGGTGGGTAAGTATGTTGTTATAAGAGAGATAAAACTGATTTTAAAATTACTTTTGTCATTTTCCTCTTAAGAATGTATAGTTAAGTAATTACATGTTTGTATATAAAATGCCTTTGTTTGGTTCCAGACCCTTGCATAGTCCCTGTCATGTGCCTTGATCAGGATAAGAATGTGGGGTAGAACTGCCTCTAATCACTTCTGGTCTGCCAAATAGAACAGTGTGAATGCAGGGTCTTTCTTCAGACTGGTGGCAGATACTTTTGTGAAGACTGAATTATTCAAGACTAAAAATAGGGTGTTTGTGGGCATGTGGTGTGGTATTTCAGGAAGTGTTTTCAATATAGAATGTTTCATAATATAAATAAAAATGCTCAGTGTTTTACATTTTGCTTTATTGTAGCGCTCTGAATATTTTCATGAAAAGCCTTTTTTAATTTGTATTGAAGTACAGATTTGCATTGTAGCAGTTTGAATAGGATTGCATTAAGTAATGTAATTCTATGACACGTACATACAAATACATAACTAAATACAATCTTTGATGTAAGACTTTCCATTTTCCCTCACATTTTCCAATTATTTTTTGTCTCCGTAGACTTTGACTTCTTGCAAGTTTATACCATGGGTTGAAAAGCCTTGAGACTTGAGTATACCTCTTAAAGATAACAAATTTGAATTTTACTTTTTTTGTTGGTTTTCTTCCTCGGTGAAAGCCTTTTTGGCTTTGTGTTTATAAATGTTGGGTACTAGTACTTGACAGTGGTTTGGTCGGTCTTCTTTTAGAAATTGAAGTTGGTAAAATTACAGACCTAAACTACTTCAATATTCTTCCTAAATGTCTTGAAAACCACCAGGATTAATCAAATAATTTGCAAAGTTTTTAGGGACTTTTATTAGAAAAAAGCACCACAACCACCTTTTTAAAATCTTTGCTGTTTTGTTTCACAATGGACAAAGCTGCAAGTCTTGAAATTGCTGAGTACTTAACCCTAGAAGCAATTTGAATTGTTGCTTGTTGGAATTTCTTAATTACAAGAGAAATTGATAAAATTATAAGGGGCATGTAAAGGCTGTCAGTATTAAGACAACACTTAATGCTTTTGTAAAACACAGGTAAAACCTTACAATGTCTACGTGACAGTGGCCTATCCTCCAGATACTGATACTCCTGGCTTTGCAGAAGAAAGTAAAACAAAGGTAAATTGTCCTTCAGTTTCTGAAATTAGTATTTTTAAAGCATATTAAGATTTTAAGAAGTACTCTTAAAGACTTCAATTTTACCAGTTTTTAACTACTCAGAGTTATATAGCTTGCAGGATAATTTTGTGTAGTTTCTTGTTCTGAGGCTTTAATACTTGCCTTTAAGATCTGAATAATTGCGGAGTACTCCTGCATGCAGTCAGAATATTGCTGTGGGATAGTAAACAGTAAAATCACTATTTGTTTTACTAATAAAGCTTAATTAACCAAAAATAATATTCCTGTTTTGCAGCTTTGATAATGTGTGGCTGTTGTGATAGATGTGACAGATCGAAATAAACCTCAGTTTTTTCAGTGGAGCCTGCAACCAAATCATATTGTATGAATGTATGTAATGACTCAGTTCAGTAATGGCCATTCTCTAGTATTACAGTAGAAAGGAAACTGTCTGGCACTGTGTTCGTATTGGACACGGCAATATCACTTTTCAGAAGGATGTGTCAGCAGCAGGAGGCCTTTTTCATTTGGATTACCTTAAAAGTGAAAATTTTGACCTTCAGTCACCTCTTGTCATTTGCCATGTCCATACATGTGAAGTATAATTCTAAATATCACATTCAGGCCCCCCTGTTCAGACTACAGCATCAGGTAACCAGAAAAAAAAAATCTCTTTATTTTTTATTTGCGTATTGTGAACTAGAAATCTGGTATCTAAGGCTATCATCTTTTCAACATGCACCATCACGTATAATTGGAAATTGAGTTTGAATTCCATTTTGTCTTTCACCCTTTGAATAGGAATCAGTAGAGATTGTATAACACAATTCTTACTTCATCATTTCTTGATACAGATATTCTGTATTAAATGGATACTCCCACACATCCGCATAAAGTGCTAGAATTAGACATCTGCAGATACTTGTATAGCTTGCATATTCTCTAGGAATCTTAGCCTATTTCAGGGCACCAGCAGGCACCAAGAGAATGTACTGTTCATCTACGATTTCTCTTTGAAAGAGATTCAGAGAGATTTATCTTATTTGTCAAAAAAGTCTTTTGTCTTTTAGGAGAAAATTTTGCTTTGCTTTAGCCTACATGACCTCTTTGGATGACTTGCTCCTAGCATGATAGTGTGCCTTAAATCTCTGCAATATTGCATTGCTCTGAGATTTCAGATACCCATTTATTGTTGCATTTATTTAATACTACTGAATTAATATTAATATTTAATATTACTTAGAACATATGCCTCTATCTTGCATCTCCTTATTTTTCTCTGTAGTCATTGAATATAGTAAAAGAAAATGTCAGGAGCTAGGATACAACTTTCCTGTGTTTATTCAGTAAGCTTTTTGCTTTTTTTTTTTTGAGGTAGCTGCCTCACAAATGACAGCCATGCCTTGGCCAGCTGAGTAGCCAGATCAAGCATTTAATGGCTGATTTCTGCCCGCCTTATTCCTAACATTTCATTAACTTTAGCTGTTGTTCCTGAATAGCTGCTGTTTTTTCCCAGATTTAGAGTATTTGAATTACTGTTGCTATCCCTATATCTCACCCAGATTCATTAGGTACTGGCCAGTAAGCTCAAAAGTAAATAAGGGGCTATAAAATGAGGTCTGATGACATGAGCCATATCACTGTAGGAATGCATGTAAAAGGTTTTTGTATGTGATTTGTGCTGGCAAAGGCACTGATATGCCCCTGGCCACCCTTAAAATACACATACTAAAAAAAAAAAAAATCAGTGAGCTTGGTTGATGAAATCAGAACTCATAATTCTACAAATATTGGGAAATAGGCCCTTTTCTGTGAAATTTAATTACTGTAGTACTTTGAATTGATGATGAGAAACCTGTAGTTGCTCAACTTTTCCCTAGAAGTGCTTTTTTAAAAAATAATAATCTCAGAATTAAACTAGTCCCAGTATTAAGAGTAGGCCTGGAAAAAAAAAAAAGGCAAGCTGTTTTATAGGATCTTAAAATATTTCAGACCTATCTTATACTTCATTTCTGGCAAAAAAAACCCTGAGTATAAGTATTGAGGAAAAACAGTTAAAGCATTTTGAAAGCTTCTACTGAAAATAAAGTACTTGGGGGAAAAAAAACCCTCAGTTTCATAGTAGTAATAAACCATATACAAAAAAGTAGTACTCAAGGAAAAGTTGTCATTTCACTTTGTAAAATTGGACTATTATTTATGAACATGCTTATACCTTTGTGCCAATGGGTGTTTTAGGTGACACTTGATAGCAGCAATGTCATCTGTAACAAAAGACCCCAACCCAGAATTTGACCTTCCTGTTTTTCTCTCCTGTGTCTTGTTAGTCAAACTTAAACTGGTGTTTTTCTATTAAAGCCCTTAGAGACGAAGCTGATTTCTGAAACCTCATCTGTTTGCCAAGCAGAACAAGTTGCCAGAGTTATAGTGAAAGATGCCATAGTAAGTAAATTGTATTTTTTGAGCATGTTCTGTATTGAAGAGACTAGGACTGAGACAGTAAGATAATGGCTAAGCTAAAAGCAAAACCAATTAACACAAACCAGTTCTCTTAGGTTAGTTTGAAAAAAGAGCTGTTTTCTTTATTCTTCTTTGTGCCCACAACTGTGCCCACAAACGATTTTATACAATCTCTCGGAAGTAAAAGGTATCTGAAGCTGTACATAGACAGATTAAAATGATGCATTGGTATGATGCAATGTCTCAAAGATGGATTATGACTGACTTGAAAGCACTAAACTCTATTGAAATTTTATGTGTCAAATACCATTTGTCTAACCTCAAAAGCTTGCTGTACTCTCTTATTTTTCTTGAAGATGAGTTCATATAAAGATAATTTCACAATAAAGGAAGGCAGTTGACCTTTTTCGGCTTTTAATATCTGAAGTATGTGATTTTTGAGTGATTAAAATACATAAATGCTGTTCATAGTGTATTGCCTCTCTGAGGATTTTTTCAATGTTTTGTGCTGCATGCTTAATAAAGCACCTCAGAATAGAAACAAATGTGAAATTTCATGATCATAAAGCACACCCATTGAATCCTAAAATCTGCAATTACTTTGCAGTTCCAGATACTCTTGATCTTCAACATGGTTTACAACTACAGCAGGTGTTCAGTTGTGAAGTTTTTACAGTGTTTTCACAAATACAGCACATAAACACAAAATCAGGACTGATTTTGTTTTAAAAGCAAGTGCTACCTCAACAGAGTATTCTCTGGTGATTAAGGAAAACTAATCTCCTCTCTCATCTTAAGCATCTGGTATATTTATACCATACTTTCTATGCTTTGGATCATATATTAGTTCAGACATGGTCTTTATGCACTCTGGCCATGAGCAAAGAGACTGAAATAGAAATGAGAAGGTGTTTGTGTACTCTCCAGGTGTGTGTTGGGAAATAATCGCATCTAATAACCTCTATTACTTTGCATAGATTCACCCCTAATCCCTAATAGATTCAGGAGCTCCACCTTTTCCTTTCACTTCTACATTCCATAGATTTAGTCCCACAGTGTTTCAGAAAGTCTGTTTTCTGGCATAAAGTCAAATGGAAACAAATGAGAGAAGCCTGGGAGTAAGAGCTGTCTTGCAGTTAAAAATCCTTGATGTAGGTGAAAGAGAATCTGCTACCTAGCATTTGAAATACACCCCCTTGCAAATCCCATGTGATAAGCAAGCTAATTTTAACAAAAGGCAAGCTGTATTTGTCATACAATTACAGTAGTGGTTGGTGATCTGATGGAGTAAGGGTATCATTCTGTTTCTGAAATATGCCAATAGCTGTGAAGACTGTCATGTATTTTCTATAGAAATAAGCATGCCTTAAGAAGAAATTTACAGCCTTTATATCTTGTAAAAATCTGCAGTAATTTAGCACACTCTCTCTAAAGGGAAAGTTAGCTTCCTTTTCCATTTTTAAGTGAATGCCTTTTGGAATGTTGCTGTATAGCCCAAAATATTTTTGAGTATTTTCCTTCTTAGTTGTGGCAATATTTTTTTACAATAAAGTATTTGTTGTTAGTGATATCAGTTGCCTCTGTCCATCAAGAGTAGATGTTGAAATAAGATATGTCATGAATTGCCACAGCTGAGGAAATTACTTTTTGTTTTCTTAATCCTTCCATCCAGCAAGGGAACTTCAACAGCTCAGTTGGATCAGATGGCTACATGCTGGCAATACTGACAAGTGGAATGTCACCAGTCACTTCTATTACTGAAGGTCTTCAGCAGGTAAGATTTGGGAAGTACCTGTTGTGATAATTTCTGATAGTTTAAAATAATTTCAGAATGTAGAACTTCATGCAGAAATGGATTATCTTTTCATCAAATGGCTGTTAATACTGTGGCACTTGGGTTTAGGAAACTGCAGTAGTATTTTCAAGCAGAAGCAGCAAGTTGGTTAGTGAGCTGAGAGTATTCCCTGCTACTCAGTTCTGAACTGTTACGTAGTTAGCTTGGTTTGGTAAGTTTGTTTTCTGAAGATTAAATGTGCCTGCTAAGAGCTTGCTTGGTTTTGTGGGTTTTTTAATTTTTTTTATTTTATGACGCAATAATATGGTGCAATCCAGGATCCAAAATGAATTGAAAGCTGTTTCTCTCTGTTTCCAGGTTGTTTGCATGGGCATTTTTCGCATCATTGGCCTATTTTACCTAGGAAGTTTTGACAGCATAGTTCGTCGCTGCATGATGCAAAGGGAAAAATCTGAAAGTACAGATAAAACTGAGTAATCTTTACTTTGAGTGGAAAGAAGAATGTCAAGCGGTCCTGGACAGCTTGCTGCTTAAGTGGGACTCAGTTTTGCTCTTGAAGGATTTAGGCTGGAAGTACTTGCATGTGTGACAGAGGAGTCCCCTCAAAAGCTATGAAAGAAAAAACAAAAGTACAAATCCAGAAAATGCCAAACTATGCAAAAGTGTGAATGAGGATTAGATACCTTTTTTTTTTTGGTGATTTGGGTTGAAAAGAATTTGGAGAGCTTGTAAGTGATCTGCAGAGTAGAATTCGAGAATGGACTATGTGAGGTAATTCTGGACAAATACTTAAGTTTTCTCACTTTGGTGCTTATGGATGAAATAAGTACCATGACAGACTGGGCTGAAGTAGATTGAAGTCCCCTGAACAAGTTGGTACCTTTTGCTAACATTTTGGGACTGCTTTTGATTTAGAATGTTAACTTTTCTGTTGGCCAATCAATCTACAGATCCTTCTGTCAATGATAGCTTTCCTTATTCTGTCCAACATACAAATGTGGAAACCTGAAGATCCAAAATATGTTCGTATGATCCAAGCTTTCTCAGTGTGGGAGTAATTAAAAAGTATGCTTTAATATATGCATACTTTCTAAAGGGAGATGAAGAACCCGTTCCCACAGAGAAATGCTAGGAGATGTGATCGGGTCTGTAGCTCTTCGGGCCTTCGAAGTATGTTGTGAACAACAGAAAAAAATCAAACCAGTATCAAGTGTGTCAGTTATGACTCAGCATTTTAAGCCATTGAAACAGTGTACAATTCTTACGGATACTTAATCTGCCAGTTTTTGTTCAAAGGAAAGTGGCTTAATGCTACTGTTATGCACATTAATTTCAAAGCTGCAAATGATGAGCCAAACCAGTAGTTGATGATAGAATCATTTGTAATTAAAACGACGGGCTCTTCCAGTAGCAGGAATGTAGCTTTTTAGGGCAGAGGGGTCAGGAGGGGGGAGAGGTGTGTGTCAGAACGGCCTTCCACACTGCATTTTATCACTGCATGGAAAAGCTTTCACATGAGAAATTACATAAAATACTCTCCTTATATGACCCACTTCTAATTTGTTTCATTTACATTATATGAAACAAGGCTGCTCAATAACTGCTTCAGAATACACAGAACCCAGTGATTGTTTCTAGTAAATCTTGTTTAACACTGAAAAAGCTTGATGCTTAACAATGATGTTTTAAGGGTGCACTATATATACAGTTTATTTAATGGACCACTATAGTATAAGTGCCTTGTGAGCTGCTTTTTTTTTCAAAAGCTGCATATTTTGTATTTGTTAGCACCGCTGTGTTTTCAGTGTCATATTTCCATTTTCATTCAGTACTCTGAATCAAAAGTTATGTGTAAAACTGGGCACTTTCACTTCTTTGACAGTAATATTTAGCAACCAAAATAGGCAAAATTTATTGCTTTTGTTAAGAGCCTCTCTATTTAAGAAGAGATATTCAATTAAACTGAGATAAAAAATACTAGATGGTTAACTGGAAAACCTTAGAATGTAATTTATTGAGGCTATTTTTCTTTCCCGCTCTGAATTAGGTTGATCAATTTTCAAATTTTCTTCACGTAGACTAAACTTGCTTTAATACCTGGTTATAAACATATTTTTTGGAGAGGATCACATTGGCACTCTCATTTTAAGTGGGGAAAATTCATTAGATTGCAAATGTTGAGGCACTGTTGAATTCTTCATAAAGCCTGTGTTTTAGGTCCTGCCTCCTGATTTTGTTTAGATATGTGAAGTTGTGCATGCCTATAATATAATACTAATTTTGAGAATATAGTGTATTCCTGCATTTTTAAACAGCTTGGCTTCAGTGCAAAGAAATCTAGTGTGCATTTGTATTTCCTGTGCTGTTTAATGTGAATAACATAAAGGAGCATTTATCATATATCCATTGTCAACATTGCTGTGTTTCTTAAAGCAACATAACAGTGCTATTCATAGAATCATGGAATGGTCTGGATTGGAAGAGACTTTAAAGATCGTCTCGTTCCAACCCCCCTGCCATGAGCAGGGGCACCTTCTACAAGACCAGGTTGCTCAAAGTTCTATCCAACCTGGCTTTGGAACACTTCTTCAGACTCTATGACCTATGTTATTCTTGTTTTGATGCAAATCAAATGCTCTTTTGACCACCTGGAAAAGATACCAAAATGGGTGAATTGGTTGTGTTGTAGTTTGAAAGAAATGATTATGTGAGTGACTTGATACCAGCACAAGCCTGAAGGTTGGGACTTAAAACCAGTAAGCCTTTGGATACTTGAATTTTTGGATCTTCAACTTGGAACGTTAAAGGGTTTGCATTTAAGAAACATGACCCAGAAGGTCAGATCACACACAACACTATGGCATCTGGGCCTCTAAATCTTTCAGGCTGGACACTTTGCATCGCCACTTACCTCCCAATAAGGACTGATAGAATTCAGTGCAAGTGTCTGGGTAAGACAGACCAGCAGGTGAATGGCCCTGATCTACAGACACTTCAGTTTTGCAGACCTGATTTTGCGTAGTGTAAGTGCTTGTATTGACAGTGAAACTGTAGGTTGAACCCCTTGGCAGTTGTGGAGATTGAAACAGGTATGTTTTTTAAAGCAAGATGAATAATCTTTTTCATTGTTCTAGTTTCTGCTGTTGCAAGTTAATGATGTTAATTTTAGCTGATAAGCTTCTCAACTGTTTTACTGTCAAAACAATGTAAGTTGTCAACTACAGCAACCTTTGGTGTAAATTTTATTTTCTTATGCACATTATCTACCGATGTACTCATTTTAAGGTCCAATATAAAGTGAAGGAGATGCCTTGTAATCTTGTGGAAAAATGTTTAGCAGTTGAAAAACTCTTGCCAGTTTAAATGTTGCAAAACCTCTGTATCGAAATGTTTTAGCAGTGTATTAGATCTGTGAAGATCTTCAAATAGGCTTTACTTTCTACTTCCTGTCTAATTGTCAATAATTTAATCACTTGTGCCATATCAGTTGCTGTCTTGTCTCTTGTTTTCTTGGTCAGCCTTTAAGATTCAACTTAGGCTTTGATAGTCTTTTCCATTCCATGTAGTTTCTAATGACTGTTTGCTTTATATACAGATTTATTATAATTTTACTTCTAGTCTACTTCACCAAGGTGTTCACGTGCAATTTAAATAGATTTAATATTTTAATAATGAAAAATATATAGGTGAATAAAGTTTATTTGCTGTGAAAAACTCTAGGCACTTTTAAATGGTAAAGATATATAGCATTATTTGTAAAAAGGAAACTTTGTGCTTATTGCGACATCATTTTTTGTGCCAGAACTGTAAACTAGTTTTCATATTTTATATTTCTCAAAATAAATGGAGAATCAACAAAGCCTGTAACTCTTAACTTCTTTGATAGGATAAAGACCAATGGGTAAATTCATTTGCACGGCTGTGGTGTGGTGGGGTTTTTTGGTTTGAGTTTTTCTTTTTTTAAACCCGAGATTAGCTCAGCAGGAGTCTGTTAATTTTTAGGACAGCAGAGGGGGCAACATGTCCTTCCATTTTAGCAGCTTCAGGCAGAGGTAAAGAAGGATGTAAAAAACTTGACTGAGCATTGTCAGCAGACCCAGTATCCTCAAACTATAATGCAAGTGAGATTAAATTGACAAAACCTGCCTTTGTTGCTGGAGGTACTGCCAGTATGTAACCAGTGCTTGTGCTCTCTGGAAGTGCTTGAGAATCCTGAGGAGCCAAGCGATGCTCATTCTTCTTAGTGGAAAACAATAGAAGTAATAGTTAGGGCAGATGTCTTTCTGTACCAGCACTGAGCACGCAGCTGCACAGAAAATCACTGTATTATGTTGGAGCTCTGTGATAGGAAGGGCTTGAGTGTGTAGCTTGCCCCCAGCACAATAGTGCGGGAAAAATAGTGCCAACACACTCTCAAAGTAAATGCAAAATCTCAAATGCTCAATCTTTTAAAGAGACATTTGTATTAAATTATCAGACAGTCAAAATCAATGATGGATTGAGGAGAGCATATGCTGTCTAAAATGTGTTGCTGATGTTAATCTTTTAATTCCCCAACATTCTAAGTTTTGAAATAGAAGACCATTTTGCAACTGGAGCTCCTGTTTTTTCCACTTCAGTACAAGTAGCAGGCCAAACTAGATTTCTCCTCAATCTTTTTCATAATTTAGCCTTGTAAGTTAAATAAGATTATCTTGTAGTTCCATTTAATTGGGTTTTTTCCTGCTCAGCCAGTACCAGGCACGCTGTAGAGTAGGTGTGTGTGTGACTCTCTGTCAAAAGCTGGTAGTAAAAACCTCATGAAGTAATTTCCTTTCCTCTGTCACTGGAGGGAGACTTCAAAAGGTGTCTATCTTGCCATGCAGCTCATCCTCTCTTTTACTACTTTCAACCTAAGTTGCTCTAAATTGGTGGGAAAGGTTGACCGTGGGTGATGGTCTGCGGTGAGGGGAAATAATGCTGGTAAGCTTCTGGATGAAACTTGCACTGAAGGAAGTGGAAAGTGCAAATTTTTTTTTTCAAACCCAAAAGATGCATACCTAATTTTTGGAGGGGGAGCGGGGCAGAATCTAATTTGATGTGGGAGATTAATTTCATAGAATTGATTGGGAAGGTTTGCTGTTTGGGGAAACCTTGATGAATAAAATACTAAGTCTCCTCTGTGGTAGAATAGGACCAATCCAGTCTGAAATTTTCTTTTTTTTAAGTTGAAAACAAGTTTGTTTTCAGCTTGGAGGGGAATCCCCATGTTAATTTTAAACATTTCCAGTTCTAACTCTGAAGTTGATTCTGTAGTCTTGCTGCTAGAGCAATGTAAAAAAAAAAAGGGGGGGCAAGAGCAAAACATACATGATTAACACAATCATGCTACCAAGCACCAAGAATCAACTCCCTTGACCAAAAAAAGGTGTTAAATCTATAAAGATTTAAATAATGTGTAAATAATGTGTTTAAAATTAAGTCTAAAATGAATTTTTTTATGACATGTTACTTGCACCTGAGGGGAGCAGCCTTTTCAAAGCTAACAGGTGCTTCAAAGAAAGTTGTTAAAATGAAGTGTGTTGGTCTTTATTTCAAAGCATTTACTCAAAAAAGTGCTTCCCCCCCCTCTTTTTACTTTAAGTAATTTTAACAGGTGTAATAAAAGTTTATGAATTAGAGATGGATGTTCCTGTTTGTCTGGAAGACTGTTTCGATTTCCTATTCCGTCACGCAGAAGCTGCCTGCTTTGCTCCTCTGCAGTTTCAGCTGGGAAGTTGGTGTCCAATCCTTTTCCACAGAGCAGAAAGACAGGGTATGGGTGGCACTGCCTCAGTCACGAGCACGGGTTGGTGTCTTGCGAAAGGTGGCGAGACAGCTCAGCTCTTGTGAAGGCAAGACCCTATTGCCACATAGAGAAGTAGAGATGTCAAAGAAAGAGATATCCAGGGCTGGATGCAGCTGTTTGCCTCCTTACAATCCAAACCATGGGGCCTATGGATCCTGACAAGAAGTGGAGATGGTTGAGGGATGAGTACAGGAAAAAGCATCTGAAAGCCAGGAGCTGTTTGCTATGTTGGACCCTAAGGATATTATCCAAGCATCTCATCCAGCTGCCTTTCCTGATGAGTGCAATTAAACCCCATGAAATAAAGCATAATTGCAGGTTGGGTGTGCTTCAAGTGTTTTACAGTAGCATTATCTGCTCTGTAAGCGCTTCCAGCCAAAAAGGATCCACTCCACACCTGTAGCATTTGCAACACCGGCAGGATGAAAGGCAATCTCCCATTTCAGGAATGCACTCTGAAGAAGTGAGGAAGTTTGTTCAGGTTAGCCTGCCACCATCCTGGTTAAGAATGAGGAAAATAGGCATCCAGGCTTCACGGGTAGTACCTTTTCCTATACTTTTTTTCATGCAGAAAACTGATTTTTAAAGTGTTCTATACAACAACAGCTGCTTCCTAGGCAACAATGCTGGGCCACACGTTGAGCAAACCAAATGAGATAGTCTAAGCAATAAATGATGGCACCTGATAGCAGAGAATTATGTGCATCCGTGCAAGTCTCTACAAGAATATTGCTTTCAAGACATTTCATCCAGCTTGGCAGTGATACTATAGATCTGTGGGTATTGTGGTCCCATGGACAGAAACAAACATGAAAGGTCACATGGTTAGTGGTTAGTTTTACTCAGGGTGAGTTAGAAAGCTCTTGCAGGAACAAAGGCATGCAGAGTAAATGAATGCTGGCATGGGAAGGAGCAGCACTCAATGCCTGGAACTGAGGGAAGCACGGCCGTAAGTGGCTGGCACAGACAGACAAATACCTCACTGGACACGGCACCAAAAAGCATTTACAGAGCTACTGGCTGTGTGAGGAGCAGCTTGCTGATTTGCATATGTGCAAATTCCCCACCTGTGGGCACAGTCTTAGTGGACTCCTTCAGTAAAGCCAGTATTTAAGCTGTGCTCCAATACCATAAGGCAATGGACGTCTTCCAATGTCATAGCTGTATTTACCTATGTTGCCCTAAATGCTGCTTTCAGATTACTCAAATTTAGTTTACTGTTGGGTTTTTTGGTTGATGGTCATGGTGATTTTGATTTTTTTTTCCAGAATAGAAAACCCCTGCAGATTTTCAGAAAAAAAAATGTGGCAATGTCCTTGCTCACTGTGAGTACAAACACACATCCTGCTTGTTTTGTGCCTGCTCAGGCAGGGCTTTAAACAATCATTTGCTTCTCTCTAACTTCCCTGCACACGAGCCAAGGAAATAAAAGGGTGGGCAGGTCACCAGGAACCAGGATTGCTGCTGAAGGCCTGTTGATGTTAACACAAAGGTACAGGGAAAAGGTGTCTGCTTTCAGGTTGTTGTTAAGTTCAGAGTTGCCAGACATTACAAACTTTTCTACATCATTTGTTAATAATACATCTGCTGTACAGCAGGCATCTGGGAAGCCACTGAAGAAGGAGCAGGCTTTCCAGGATCCTCTCTGGTCAGTTGCCCAGTTGCCCAAGCATGGATAAGAAAGCCATCTCAAGAAAATAATCTGTCTCTCATGCTACCAGACCTGACTGGTGCCTTATGGCAATGCTTTCACCTCTTCTAAGTGCAAAAAGAGCTTACTGCAAGTGAGCTGCTGCTTGTATTCCTAATCAAGTTCCAATTCTTTGTACAGCTAATTCTTATAAGTCTGATTAATTTTGGTGGGCTGACTCACATAAAGTGTAAATGTGTGTGGAAGGACTTGCAGGATCAGATCTTTAGTAGTCAGCATCTTATTCTAGCCCCATAATTTCGTAGCTTTGTGCACTGATTGCATATTCCTTAGTAAATCCTGAGCTTCTCTTGCCATTTCTTCCCTCTGCCTCCAAAACCATATTGCCTTTGTTTTGGATGTCTTTTTAACTGTTGTTTTATCCTGCTGAGCTCAGACAAACAAGCAAGGTGAAAAGCAGTGCTGTGATGCAAACTCGTGACACTGTAATAGATGTTTATCACCCATTCAGGTGGCATAATTGCTTTTAAGATGCCGCTCCCTTCAATTAGAGCCGTACAGATGAGATGCAATGCTTTTGACGTTTAATGTTAAGACCAAGGCTTCAAATGTGCATAATTTTGTTTTGCCTTTTTACAGAGTGCAAATTTGTCATTCTTCAAGGCACAGTTTTTGTTTCCCATGACTCGACGCTAATACCCTTGCTTAAAGCAAACAATTCCCAGGATTTTCCATTGTGTTTTTTTATATTTTTTTAATACAGTCTCAGCTGTGTTTGGTGTTAGCAAGCTTTCTGGTGAACCATGACCACTATTTTCCTATTAAACTTTTTTAAAAAGCTGGGAGCTATCATTCCTGTAGCAAAGTGCTGAATGTAGAGCTGGCAAGGAAAAAGCATCATCACTAAATCCCTTTCAAACCAGGGTATCTCATAAAATTTTGCTGTACCTGTTTCCATCAGGAATCAGTTATAAATTATGAAACTCTTATTTTACTGATTGTGTCCTTAGTACACTCCATTCATTTAGCTAGCCTCACTTGCATTTCTACATGCAAAATACCTTTAAATGCCATAAGCAAAATCAGTGATATTTTCAATTCCTCCTTACAAAAGCCCATTGGTTTTGTATGCATCTTTTGTATCCGTCCCACACTGATTTACTCTTTGGGCTTTAAAACTGCTCTTGCTAGAACGTCATTGTGCAGCTTACCTAGACAGGGTTTCTATGTTACTCAACATCTCTGTCTGATGCATTTTCAGTTGCAGGATCAACTGCATTAGATTCAATCTCCAGCACAGTGATAGACTGAATCCAAGTTGGCTATGGCCGTTCTGATTTCCTGTATCACTTGTTCCATTTAAACCATGGAAATGGTTACATGGAAACATCAGGTTACTTTCAGTGTTGAGAGACCTCCTGTTCTTTGTTCTCTTTTGGTGAAAATATAAAGGTGATGATGTTACTTGGTTGACAGGTCCCTTGTCTGCATTTCTGCCATCAGAAGCCATCCCTCAGCTTATTGCAAGCACCTTACTATTGGAAGTCTTTCATATGGATGGAGATGACATGAGCTTGTGGTCCAGCATTAAACCATGCTGTGAGTTACACACACGCCCTGGTGAGGTACAGCCCTTAGTCCACGATTGCACAGAGCATCATCAATTTTATCTGAAATCACTTCACTTGCTGTCCTGAAATCTCTGTCCCTCTTAACCCCCGAGAACTCAACCATCCACAGCCAGCCCCGTTTCACACATCGGCAGGCGGGAGCGCACAGGACAGATGAGAGGCCACCGCCTCGCTCCCGCAGTTTCCCGGGCGGGCATGAGGCGAGCGAGCTCCTCAGGGACGGAGAGGGGTCCCGGCTGTCGCGGCCGAGCCCCGAGCCCGGGGCGAGCGGCGGCCGCTGGGTGGCAACAGCCGCCCGCCGGAGAGGAGAGAGAGGAAGGGAGAGGGAGAGGGAGAGGAAGAGAAGACAGGAAGAGAGGGAGAGAGGGGAGGATGCTAGCATTAGGTATGGTGCCGAGTGCCCCCCTAAAAAACAGACGCCAGAACGATTAACCACCCTGAACGCCTCCTCAGACATCTGGAAAGGCGCTGTTTCGTAGATGTCAGAAACCAATTCCTCGGTGCGGCCTCGAAACAAATCCCTGGATCACCGAGGGCACAGGTGAGCTCCGTTTAGGGGAATCCTTCTCGTTTGGACGCAGAGACGTCCCATTCTTCTCTTGGAGGGAAAGCTGCTCACCCTTCCCACACCAGTGCCATTTCCTCAGAGGAGCAGCCACCTTGTGAACTACGCGTGACCGGTCCGTGCCTGAAGGAACCATCTCTAAAAACAGACTTGGAGGGCAGAGTGCATTCATTCCCAATGCCCCCTGTCCAAGCCAGCTCATGGTCACAACTTTGTTTATGCATTTTGTTCCTTTTAGGTTCGGGGTAGTTTACAGATGAGATTATCAACCCAGTCACACTTATATCGACAAAAAACTAGTAGAATTTATCAAACGTCTCTTTTCTCCTCCTATACTGAGCAGAAAAAGGTGACGGGAATGTCCTGCTCCCTTGCAGCTTGGCATTTCCCTGGTACGGTGCCCCATTTCAGCTGGGGCAGTCCCAGCATCACACATCCCTGGCCCCCAGTGTCGCTGCTCGGGATGGCAAGGGGGCTGAGCCATCGCTATTTCCCAGCTCTGTGGGTTTAACCAGCTTTAAAGATTAATTCTGCTTTGGTCAAGTCCAGATTGACCTCGTCTTCAAGCAGCTCCAGTAGCCTCTCTTCAACGTAAAAAAAATTCTTCAGGCCGTGCGCAGGCACAAACCTGAGCTCCGTTTCGACAAAAAGTCCTAAAACCGAGCTCCCTGCCTGTCCCATCGCCTGAACACCGACCGGGGGGGCGGCCTGCGCGGAGCAGGTGTGCGGGACCCCGCACGGCCGGGGCCGCCGCCGGGAGCGCGGCACCCGCACAGCCGGGCCGGCGGCATCGGCAGCGCAGGGGCTCCGCGGCCGCGCAAGGTCTGCGGCCAGCGCACATCCTCGAACCAAAGTGCACGGAGCCCTGCACGCCTGCAGCAGGTCACTTTGCTTTTCAAAAAGGTGTATTAGGACTTCTTTTTTCTTCTTTTTTTTTTTCCCTCCTCCCCGTTTCATTTATTAAAAATAAATAATAATTATTTAAATGAATC